>ML246570.1:138054-152981 GCA_005239495.1 Nicotiana undulata
CCTTTGTCAATCTTCAAAACTATGCAGTGACATGGGTCAACAAATTCCCCCTTTTTGATGATGACAAACTCTGTGCTTAATCATGTATACACTTCAAACACTTTGTACGATTTTAAGCATTAATCATTGAGAAACCAGGTTCATTAGGTTATAAATATCACTTAAAAAAATACAGCACATATCTTCCCCCTTTTGACATCATCGAAAAGATTGCAAAATGATACACTTAGATTTGTTAATTATTACTCATGGTCATTGAGGCAACTGCAGGTGCAAAGCATGATTAATCAACACAAGAAGCCAATAAATGTAAGCTAAAGAAGAAATTGAGACACGTGAATAACTAGAAGCAAAATTCATTGATTAGTAACGATTATCAACCACCATACAGTAAAACAAAAACAAACCAACCATGAGCAAAACACAGAAAAAAATAGAAACAAGTCTAAAAAGACAGAAACATGTCCCGAACTGGGCATTTGAAAGGTTATGGGGAAGCTCTGGATAGCCTAAGGATGAGAAGGTGCAGAGGAGGTTGTGGTCTTGGATTGTAGGAGAGAAAGCATCTGCTTAAGAACACCCTCGTTCTTTTCTTTCTCCTTTACTAATTTAGCCCTGAGAGCATCCCGCTCAACTTCAACCTCAATCACACAAGACTTCAAACGAAGGATCTCCATATCCTTGATCTCGCGTTCTTGCACCAGAGTTCTAACTTTGCTATTGATTGGTTTATTCCTAAATGAACCAGGTTCATCCACAGGAACATTGACATTGTAGTCACATGTCAGCAAAGTTTCCTCCCCAAATTAGTCTTTGGCAGTAGCCATCTCAGCCTTCTTCACTGGAACCCTAAAATAAGCAAGCACTGCTGTCAGAAGGAAGCCATATGGAATTGCGTGTGCTTTGGTTCCATTCACAACTCTGTCAAGAGTTTGATTATGAAAGCAGGCCAATTGATTTGCTTTCCCCTGTACAAGCATTCCATCAAGGTCAAATCCATATAGTTGGCAATGTGCCTTCTTTCTTGTCTGGGCAGTAGGAACTTGATGACGAACTCGAAGAATAACTTGTGTTCTGGATTCATTTCACTCTTACAGACCGGCCTGGGTTCAATCTCCTTCTCATTATCACTGAAGAACCTGGTGATGTTAATTGACGAGGCCATCCCATGTAGACAAGGCCATCTTTGCCTTGTGTAGTCCTCATATCCCTCAGTTGGTATGTTTATAATAACACCCAGTTCTTTAGCATCAAAGAAAATTTCAATTTATTTGACCATTGATGTGACCCTACCGTCCTTGACAATAGCATTTCCCATGAATTCTACCAACTCATCCCTCACCAGTCTACCTTCCATACAAAGGACCAGGTCCTTCCAGCCCTGCACCTCTAGAGTTCCCAGCAGATACTGCATTCCAGGCTCATCTAGATCCTTCATTTGCTTACCCTTCAGAATTGTTCTTTTTCCAAACATGGTAACTCTATCAGTCACCTCTCCTATTTCCTTCTCCTCCCCTCCACTCCAGTCTGCATCATCATCCCCTTTCTCAACAATTTTCACTTTCTTCGGCTTGGCCCTAGTCCTCTTAACAGATCTTGTGGGTGTGGCAGACATTCTAGCTGACTTCTTTGAAGAAGTCTTATCCTTTGTGGGTTTTGGTGTCTCTGCCACAACTGGATCCAGCTGCTCCTCTTGTTGGACCAGGTCCAACATCTCTTCTTCAATAACAACAACCTCAACATGCTCTCCAACTTTCGCTTTTCCCTTTGCTGCCCTCTTCTTCTTGCTCTCTTGCAGAGCCCTTTCCAATTTCTCTTCTTCATCTCTCACTGTGCTACGAGTAGCTCGTACTTTTGGAGCAGAAACACCAGTAGCTTCAGAAACTTTCCTCTTCTTGGAAGGAACTGGGCGAGTTGCCTTCTTGGACTTTTGAGTCCTCCTTTTCTTGGGGTTATAGGACTCCCCCAATTTCTTCAGGCTTTCAGCCTGTGTTTCCTCCCCATATGAACCAGGTTCATCTGTACCTTTCTTCAAACTTGCAATATCTGTTGCAGCCTCCTCGACTGTACTTCCCCCTAACTCTGTGACATTTTCTCCAACAGTTTCAGGAATGGGACCATAGATAACCAGTGTGGTACCATCCTTCCCAGATCAACTTCTTTTCCCTCTCTCTCAGAGAGTCTTTCTTTTCTACCACCCCTATGCCTACTTGAAACTTCAACATCAATAATAGACCCAACCAACACGAATCTTTTATCAGCAAAAGCAGCTTCAGAATTTATTTCAGGATTACCTTTCTTAGATCTAGTTGAACCAGGTGCGTCTTCCTCGTTGGCTGATTTAAAAGATTCACTGGACGAATCTGAGAACCTTTGTCCGCTTCAATAAGATCCTCAAAGAAGTTTGCCCTAGTCCCAGAAGCAACAATTTTCCGGGCAAGAACTTTGACACGACGATTCTTGGGGGCAGGAGTAGGGTTTTGAGTAGGTTCAGGAATGGGTGTATTTTCAGGGGTTGACGAATTTACTGGTGATTGAGAACTGTATACAGATGGAGAGTTAGATTCAGAGTCAGAATTTCCTCCATCATAATCACGATTAGGTGATGAGGTAGAGGAAGAAGAAGGTGGTGGTGAAGACATGATTGTGTGTTGTTAGGAAGAAAAAGCGAGTAAGCAGTTTTGGTTTGTAGAATGAGTTGAACTTGGTTCGACGTTTGCTTTATGATGAAAAGAGTAATGATGACCCTTATATAAGATGTGGCTAGGGAGATTACAACTGCAGAGTATTTACTCAAGTAGGAGTCTAATCGCCGAAGGACTGACATTGATTAGAAATTTAATTTCCCCCTTAAAACTAGGCTACTTAAGTGAAGATGAAACTTATTGAAACTGGTTCAATTTGGGTAAGTACGAAGTATTTGAATTTGAACCAATTATGGAAAGAATCCTGCTCATGTATGACTATAATTGAATTACTATATGGAGAAGATTACGTACCTCGTCAGCCAGATGAATCCGCATGGATGAACCAGGTTCATCCTGTTAGAAATCTTTAAATTGCCTCAATTTACAAAGATAGATAAACATCATTAGTTTTCAGGGAATCATATTAATACATGGAAAAAGAGTATGGCAATAAAGACATGATGTTGATCAATTATTAGTCTGATAAAGTACCTAATTAGAATTTTTTAGCCAACAAAATTTTTTTTTTCAATTTTTTTCAAATATATAAATTGTTTTTCATTTTTGTTTTTCCAATTAGGTGATCTTAATCATCCCTAATTCAAGCCTGTTTCTCTCAAAATGCTCCCTACTCAGTGCTTTGGTGAAGATATCTGCAATTTGCTTATCAGTAGCACAAAATTTAATTGAGATCATTACCTTTTCATAGTTGTCCCTAAGAAAGTGATGTCTAACATCTATGTGCTTTGTTCTCTTATGATGAACTGGGTTCTTTGTCATACTAATGGCACTAGTTTTATCACAGAAAATAGGAATGCATCCCACATCTATACCAAAGTCCATGAGTTGTTGCTTAATCCACAACAACTGAGCACAACAAGAGGCTGCAGCCACATATTCAACCTCAGCACTAGACAAAGCTACTGAATTTTGTTTCTTGGTAGCCCAAGACACAAGGCAAGAGTCCAAGAAGTGAGCCATGCCTGAAGTGTTTTTCCTGTCAACCAGGAAACCTGCATAATCAGCATCAGCATATCCTACAAGATCGAAATTACTACCTTTAGGATACCAAAGGCACAAATCAGTGGTGCCTTTCAAATATCTCAGAATTCACTTCACTGCAGTGAGGTGGGACTCCTTTGGATTTTCCTGAAACCTAGCACATAGTCCCACACTGAACACAATATCTGGTCTGCTGGCAGTGAGATATAGTAGAGGCCCAATCATTCCTCTGTATACCTTCTGATCAACGGATTAACCAGGTTCATCCACATACAATTTAGTAGTTGTGGCTATGGGGGTGTCTATTTCCTTTGAATCCTCCATCTTGAACTTCTTGAAGAATTCTTTCACATACTTTTGTTGATGAATCATTGTTCCATGTGGGTTTTGCTTGATTTGTAAGCCTAAGAAGAAGTTTAGCTCATCCATCATACTCATTTCAAATTCACTCCCCATTAGTGTAGCAAATTCCTTGCTAAGCTTTTCAGTAGTTGCTCCGAATATGATATCATCAACATATATTTGCACAATCAGAAGATCCTTCCCCTTTTCCTTTAGGAACAAAGTACGTCAATTTCGCCTCGTTTGTACCCATGTTCCAGCAGGATTTTGACAATCGCTCATACCATGCTCTAGGTGCTTGTTTGAGACCATAAAGAGCCTTGTCAAGTTTATATACATGATCAGGTGACTCTTTGCTTTCAAACCCTGGAGGCTATTTGAAAAATACATCTTCCTTCAAATATCCATTGAGAAAGGCACTCTTAACATCCATCTAATGGAGAGTGAATTCCATATGTGCAGAAAATGCTATAAGAAGTCTTATTGCCTCCAATCTTGCCACAGAAGCAAAGGTCGCATCATAGCAAAGGCTCTTTATAGTCTTTTGACTATACCCTTGAACAACTAGTCTTGCCTTATTTCTTGTAACAGTTCCATCCTCATCAAGCTTGTTCTTGAAGACCCACTTCGTGCCAATCACTGATTTGTCTAGTGGCCTGGGTACCAAGTGCCATACTTGACTTCTTTCAAATTGATTCGGCTCCTCTTGCATGGCATTTACCCAATCAGCATCTTGTAGGGCTTCACCAATGTTCTTTGGTTCGATTAAGGATAGGAAGGCATCAAACGCACACAGATTCTTCAAGGAAGCTCTTGTTTTGATTTCGGATGACAAATCTGTTATGATGTTCTAAAGAGGGTGAGAACCCTGATATCTATGTGGTTTGAGTACTAGTAGTTCACCTCTGGATAGTTCCGTGTTGTTTTGTTGTTGTGGAACAGGATCAGGGCCAGGATTCACATGTTGAATTCCCCATGTCATATTGCTTGGTTTAGTTGGACCTGGTCCATCACCAGTTCCATGTCCCATGGATGATTCACTGTGTTCACTGCTTCTCACCAGTCTAAGCTCCTCATCTTCTGGTTCCTGTCTCTCAGAAAGAGTGCTAGTTTCATCAAATACAACATGCACACTCTCCTCTACACACATAGTTCTTTTCTTGTACACTTTATAGGCTTTACTATGTGATGAATATCCCAAGAATACTCCCTCGTCACTTCTAGGATCAAATTTACCTAAGGAAGCTTTGCCATTATTGTGCACATAGCATTTACATCCGAAAGCCCTAAGATGGGATGTGTTGGGCTTTCTTCCTTTGAGTAATTCACAGGGATTCTTCTCTACCACTGGCCTGGTCATACATCTATTGATTATATAACCAACAGTGTTTATTGTTTCTACCCAGAAGTTGTGTGGTAGTTTGCTAGAAAGAAGCATGGTTCTTGCCATGTCTTCAAGAGTTCTATTCTTTATTTACACAACCCTATTTTGCTGTGGAGTTCTAGGGGCAGAAAAGTTGTGATTGATACCATGTTCATCATAGAACTCAGCAAACTTAGCATTTTCAAATTCAGTACCATGGTAAGATCTTATTGATGCTAGTTGATGTCCTAACTGATTTTGAGTTTTCTTAACAAAAGTGATGAACATATCAAATGCTTCATCCTTAGATGCCAGAAATAAGGTCCACGTGAACCTTGAGTAATCATCAACTAACACCATCACATATTTCTTACCACCTCTGCTCAGAGTTCTCATTGGACCACACAGATCCAGATGAACCAGTTCCAACGTCCTGGTGGTACTGACCATTTTCTTACTTTTGAATGAGGATCTTACCTGCTTCCCCCTTGCACATGCCTCACAAACTTTGTCTTCCTTGAACTTAATGTTAGGGAGTCCCACCACTAAGTCCTTAGAGACTAATTTGTTAAGCTGATTTAGACTTGCATGTCCAAGTCGTTTGTGCCAAAGGAGGGGATCACTGTCCAAAACACTTAAGCAAGTGAGTTCATTTTCAGACAGTGTGGACAAGTCTATGACATAGATATTATTCATTCTCTTTCCCTGCAAAACAATCTTGTCAGTAAGCAAGTTAATCACAAAACATTTTGTGGAAGTGAAAGCAACCAGGTTACCTCTGTCACACAATTGTGACACACTGATCAGGCTATATTTCAAGCCATCTATCAAGTACACATGTTCGATGGAACGTGTGTCATCCTTACCTACTTTGCCAACCCCTATAATTTCACCTTTCTTTCCATTTCCAAAGGAGACATTTCCTCCTTTGAGGTTTTCAAGTGAAAGGAACTGTTCCTTGTTCCCTGTCATATGCTTTGAGCAACCACTATCCAAAAACCAAATTTGGCTTCCTCCTCTCACTTGTACCTACAAAAGAAAATCAGGGGTTAGTTTTAAGAACCCAAACTAGTTTGGGTCCTTTTCTATGAGAGAATGGATGAATCAAATTTTTTCTGGCCCAATTTGGTAGCAATTTTTCTTTTTGACAAAACTCTCATTTTTTCGACTGGCCTGCTCTTTTTTAGTACACTCATATTGAAGTGGCCAGTCTTACCACAGTGGGTGCAGATTTTATTTTCAGGGAGAGTGAGATATTTGCTTTTGGGATCCCACTTGGGCAATTGACTCCCAAAACGAATCCCTCTCCGGTTGCTACTATGATTCTTTTGAAGCCATGTCAATGCATCGAAGGATTTATTCCATTTACAAGTTCTATCTAATTCATGTTTGACTTTGCCAAGGTCTTCTTTGAGTGATTTTATCTGTTCATCCTTGCATACATTTTATCTTTTAGTTTTCCCAAATTTTCTTCTAACATGACATGAGAGTGATCAACAACCTTTTTATTGGATCCTAATCTCAGTTTTAAGTTTTCAGATTTTAATTCTAGAATCTCAGTCTCCAGTGGATGAACCTGGTTCAACAGGACATTGTTTTACTTTTCAGATTCACTGACTCTAATTTCCAGGTTCATGCACTTTGCTTTTAGCATTGCACATTCTTTAGAGAGTTGATCATTCTCTTTGGATGTTTCCTCAGAATCATCTATGAAATCAAGTAGCAACTCAGAGAGTTTTTCCTTAGATAGGAACTTTATTTTGTTTTTAAGATGGGAAATGCTTACCTGTGGTTCTTCATCAGATTCTCCAATTTCCATGAGCGCCTGATCTTCAGTCTCCCCATCTTCTGATTCCTCATCTGAACCTTCCCCCCAAGCAGCGACCATAGCCTGTGTTGCGGTCTTCTTGGGTTGGACAAGTTTCTTCTTCTTTTCCCTTCTTTCATATCTCTCCTTTTTCCATTCTACTTCCCACTGGGGATAGGTTTTGATGAGATGGTCAGTCTTACCACATTTGTAGCATCCCCCGTTGGTTGGCCTTTCTATAGCTTTTGCTTTGTTGTAGTTTCCTCCTCTAGAGATGCCCTTCTTCCTTATGAGGAAGTTTCTGAATTCTTTGGTAATCATGGCCAACTCATCTTCCTCCATATCTGCTCCCTCAGTGATTCTTAGAGCTAGACTCCTCTCCTTCTTTGGTCCATCCATCTTCATTGTCTTCCTTCTGAGTTCATAGGCAGTGAGGTTTCCAATCAACTCATCCAATCTCAGGGTTGCCATATTTTTGGAGTTCTGAATAGCAGTGATTTTGCTTTCCTAGGAAATTGGCAAGTCCCTTGTTAGGATCTTCTCAACCCTCTCCTCTTCAAGAATGAATCTTCCAAGAGATTTTAGTTCATTAGTCAAGGTTGTGAACCTTGTATACATCTCTTGGATAGTCTCTCCTTCTTTCATACTGAGAGTATAGTAGTGTACCTATTGACCTCTTTACCTGAGGTGTTCCTTCATGGGCTACTTGTAGAGTATCCCAGATTTCTTTGGTTGTGGTGCAACTTTGGATTCTGTTGTATTCATCTGGACCTAATCCACAAACTAGCCACTTCTTGGCCTTAGCATTCTTCTCCCATTTCTTCAAGTCTTCAGCAGTGCAATCAGCCCTAGTCTTTGGTACATCCACTCCTTTAGCAGTCTTCTTCATTGTAGCTAGAGGCCCATCAGTGACTATGTCCCAGAGTTCATAGTCTTCTCATATCAGGTGGTCCTTCATCATGTTCTTCCACCAAGAGTAGTACTGGCCATTGAAGAGTGGTGGCCTTGCAGTTGATTGACCTTCCTAGTTCCCAGGTGGTGCACTCATTTTGATCTTTTCCGAGGTGTTAGCCGTTTCAAGGATAACCTGCTCTGATACCAATTGATGTTTTATACGTCAATACCACACAAGAATATAGGTTAAAAGTGTGGTACCCAATTTTCGAGTGCTGTCTCACAAGAAGAACCTGGTTCTTCTTTGTGTTCCAACTTCTACTGGTGCGGAATAATAAAAGCAGTAAAGTAAAAACACAGAGATTTTTACGTGGAAAACACCTGGCTCAAAAGGTGAAAAAACCACGACCTACTCCTCAGTAGGATTTTCTCAAACTCTTCACTAAAAACTATGAGCCAAACGGACTTACAAATTAAACTCTTTTGTAATCCTAGGACTAACTCTAATCCCTTTGTATCAACTAGCCTCTAGCTAATTTCTACAAGCTTCAAGTTAACTCTAACTTGAACAATGTGTACCTATTACAATTTGCTTCTAAGAAAGCTGATAAGATACAATATTGAAACACCTACTACAATCAACTAGACTTAATACATCAATGATGAAACTGGTTCTTCTAGCTGAACTGTAGCCTTAGTGTCGCACAATAAATCTGCTTGCAAAAACAACTCTGGGAATTTTGCTTTCAGATCTTGATTCACTTTAGTACTTGTGCGTCTCTCTCTCCAGCAGAAATACTTCGAGTATTTATAGAGTCAGTAGTTGAATTTGTCGATCAATTCTAGTTCAACTCTTCCTGGGAGAAAGAATTCGAATTAAACTCAACTTCCTTCCTTCGTTACTTTCCTTGTTGAATGCAACTTTTATTCTCTCATCCATTTGCAACCTTTTGGCATTAGGAGACAGTCTCTTGGTTCATTGATACTTCACAATCACAAATATCTCCTATGCATATGTGGTTCATGTGCCAGCTATTCAGTTCCAAGATTTGTGCTCTGATGGACCTGGTTCAACTGGTCAGCCTTTGTCAATCTTCAAAACTATGCAGTGACATGGGTCAACTGACACTCCTCCTGAAAAGCCTTCCATAATTGAGCCACCACAACTTGAGCTTAAACCACTTCCATCACACTTGAGGTACAAATTTCTTGGCTCTAATGATACTTTACCCGTAATTGTTTCCTGTTTGTTGGATGATGTGCAGGTAGGTAAATTGGTGAATGTCTTACGGGAACACCGTCAAGCAATTGGATGGACAATAGTTGACATCTGAGGAATTCCCTCCGGAATCTATGAGCATAAAATCCAATTGGAGGAAGGAAGCAAGCCGAGTGTTGAACACCAAAGGAGATTAAATCCATCGATGCAAGAAGTAGTGAAGAAATAGATAATCAAATAGTTGGATGTCGGGGTTGTCTACCCCATTGCGGATATTTCGTGGGTGAGTCCGGTACAATGTGTACCAAAGAAGGGAGGCATGACAGTAATTCACAATGAAAAGAATGAGCTTATCCCAACACAAACGGTCACCGGGTGGAGAGTACACATGGACTATCGGAATCTCAACAGTGCCACGTGCAAAGATCATTTCCCTATGCCTTTTATTGATAAAATGCTTGATTGGCTAGCGGGAATATCATTCTATTGCTTCCTTGATGGGTATTCCGGTTACAACCAAATCAATATAGCATTGGAGGACCAAGAAAAGAAAACATTCACTTGTCCTTATGGAACCTTTGCCTTTAGCCGGATGCCATTTGGTTTGTGCAATGCTCCGGCTACCTTTCAAAGATTCATGATTTCCATCTTCTCAGACATGGTGGAGGATTTCCTAGAGGTTTTCATGGACGAATTTTCGGTGGTAGGTGACTCTTTTGAGCATTCTCTTGACAATCTTAGACAAGTGATCAAGAGATGTGAGGAGACCAACCTTGTGCTTAACTGGGAGAAATGCCATTTCATGGTGGATGAAGGCATTGTCTTGGGCCATAAAATTTCAAAGAATGGCATAGAGTTTGATCGGGAAAAATTGAAATCATCTCCAAACTTCCTCCACCAACCTCGGTAAAAGGTGTCTGAAGTTTCTTAGGGCATGTCATATTCTATTGCCGCTTTATCAAGGACTTTTCCAAAATTGCAAATCCTATGTGCAAGCTCCTTGAAAAAGACGTCAAGTTTGTGTTTGATGAAAAGCGCCTTAAGGCATTTGAGGAACTAAAAGAGAAGCTCACCACGACACCCATTATTGTCACACCGAATTGGTCTCTTCCATTCGAGCTCATGTGTGACGCCATTGGTGTATCAATTGGAGCAGTTCTGGGTCAACGACATAACAAGGTTCTCCATCCCATCTATTATTCAAGCAAGACGCTCAACGGTGTGCAAGTGAACTATACTGTGATAGAGCAAGAACTTCTTGCCATTGTATATGCCTTTGAAAACTTCCGAGCTTATTTGTTGGGGTCTAAGTCTACACCGATCATTTCTCTCTTCGCTATCTCATGGCGAAGAAAGATGCAAAACCAAGGTTGATCTGGTGGGTCCTCTTATTACAAGAATTTGACTTTGATGTCAAGGACCGCAAGGGTACAAAAAATCAAGTGGCGGATCATCTCTCTAGGCTTGAGGATGACGAACGACCGAAGGAAAATCTTAATATCAATGATGCCTTTCCTGATGAGCACATCTTGGAACTGTCTTCTTCATCTACTCCTTGGTACGCCGATATTTCTAACTACTTGGTTAGTGACCTGATTCCGGATGGATTAGAAGCTTACCAGAAGAAAAGGTTCTTGAGAGAGTGTCGACAATATTACTGGGATGAACCATTCTTGTTCCGCATTTGTGCTAATAACATTATTAGGAGGTGTGTTCCAGAAGAGGATATGATGCCAATTCTAAAGGCATGCCATGACTCACCGGTTAGGGGTCATCATGGGGGAAATTGAACAGTGGCGAAGGTACTTGAATGTGGTTATTATTGGCCATCGATTTATCATGATGCCAACCAAATGGTCAAGGCTTGTGACCAATGTCAAAGGCAAGGATCAATCTCTAACAGGCATGAAATGCAAATGCACTTTGTGATGGAGATCGAGATCTTTGATGTGTGGGGAATTGACTTTATGGGCCCCTTTGTAAGCTCGTGTGGTATGAAATACATCTTGATGGCTGCGGACTACGTGACCAAATTGGTTGAAGCAATTGCCTTTCCAAACAATGAGGCACGGATTGTAACCGCGTTCTTGAAGAAAAACATATTCACACGGTTTGGCACTCCTAGAGCCATTCTTAGTGATGGTGGGTCTCACTTCTGTAACAGGGCTTTCACGGGGCTACTAGAGAAATATGGCGTCAAGCATAAGGTGGCCACACCTTATCATCCCCAATCAAGTAGCCAAGTTGAAGTTTCTAACTGGGAGATAAAGAATATTCTAGCAAAGGCTGTTAATGCTAACAGGACCGACTGGTCAAGGAATCTAGATGACGCATTGTGGGCATACCGCACGGCGTAAAAAACTCCTATTGGCACTTCTCCTTACCGGTTAGTCTTCGGCAAGGCTTGTCATCTACCCGTAGAAATGGAGCACAAAGCCATGTGGGATTTAAAAAGGTTAAAATTAGACTGGGTTGAAGATGCAAATTTGAGGTTAACACAACTCAATGAAATGGAGGAATTCTGTTTCCATGCATATGAAAGTGAAGTTGTGTACAAAGAAAGGATGAAGTTCGTCCATGACAAAAAGACCTTGAAAAGGGAGTTCAAGTCGAGTGACTTGGTTTTTCTCTTAAACTCAAGGCTCAAATTGTTTTTGGGCAAGCTCAAATCAAAGTGGTCTGGTCCATTCAAGGTGGTAGATGAATCCCCTTTTGGTGCTGTGGAAGTAGAATCGGAGGATGGGCTCCGAACCTTCAAGGTGAATGGACAGCGAGTCAAACACTACGTGGGCACAGATGGAGAAAAACACTTGGTGGAGCAGTTGTCTCTCAAATATGGTCCATGCCCGACCAATGAGTGAACCTAAAGGAAAGCCAACTTGTCGTGCCGCGACGTTAAATCAAGAGCTTCATGGGAGGCAACCCATGTGTGGTAACATCCTTTTTGTCCTTTAAATTTTAGCTTTTGTTATGTAGATTAAATTGAGAAGCTTAAAGTGTGTGTTAGAGTGCATGTGCTTCAAAAGGTCATGGAACAGGGTAAAATTGCGAGTGAAAGGGAAGAAAAGTCACCATGGGAAGTCTACTGCACATATGCAGTCGCATTTTGGCTATATGGACCGCATAGTTGTCGCAGACTTAGGTAGTTTGTTTAGCAAAAATTGGTGGCCGAAATGCGGTGGGGACGTGCACTTTGCGAACCGAATATCCGTTATGCGATCGCACAACTGCACCGCATTGTGGAAATGAGCAACCTTAGCTAAAACCACCGCATAACACTTATGCGGTTGCATAAGGTGTTATGCGGTGACTTATCCACCACAAATTTCACAGGTACGTGGCCCTGTCCCCTTTGCACAATCCCCATCATCAGCACACCAACACTCAAACGCACACACTTCACACTTAAACAAAAACAAAACAAAAAAAAGAATGGAAAACGACTAGTTTGAACTTGAACAAGTGAACAAAGATCACAATTGTTGAATTCATCTCCTTGATTGCTTCTTGTTCATCAAATTCTGGTATGTTCTCCTTTCCCAATTTCAATCCCTCTTAATTTTTAGTTTTAATTTTGTGTGTGATTAGCCTGTTTGTTCGTTTCCTTTTGCATTTGTTCTTGCTCCCTCCTTGTTCTTTGGGTTATCTGCTCGTAATGAGGAACTCTTGCATAGTGATTAAGTCTGGGCTTGATGGGTAGTGAAACAAGGGTCACCATTGTAGAGGGTTGAGGTAAAACTGTGAAGACGATGATTTATGCCGGCCGCATAATCATTTTGCGGTCCGCATTATTGCCGCATAGGAAACCCTAGGTGGCCTGAGGAAGATGACAAAATGCGGAGGCTTTGAGATCACATAAGTGATATGCGGACCGCAAAGCCACCGCATACTCCAAACGTTACAAGCCTGACGCAACATGTAGTTTGCTGCTGCTTTGCGATCGCAAATCCATCTTTGCAATGGATTCTGCGATCGCATAATGTGACAAGTTTTACAAGTGCCCAGTTTGCGATGGTTATGCGAACCGCATAGTGGATATGCGATCGCTTAACCCATCGCATACTTGACTCTTTTCAGCAGACGAGCATTATGCGACAGGTTTGCGGTCCGCATAGTGGTTATGCGACCGCATAACCCGTCGCATATTTGAATTTTTTTTTACTTTTTTTCTTCTAATGTATGCTATGTCGCTCACACTTAGTTTCTTTGCAGATATGGATCCCAAGTAGACTATTGCTACTAAGAAAAGGGCCTCCTCTGGCCATCAAGCACGACAAGCCAAACGTTCACAAGTAGAACCATCCCAACCTATTGATGAACATCCCTCCTAGTCTGATGAGGAGGATACCTTGCCCTCAGTCGACCTACAGGCTGGCGTAAGAAGAAAAAGCAGTGATGATTTCCAACTCCGTTTCGGGGTGGAAGTCTCTATGAAGTTGTATAAAGAAGGGCTCTCCAAATGGAAAATACTTGAAGAAAAGCAACTGAGTAGTACCCTCACATTTTGGAGAACATCACAGCTAGAAACTGGGAATGCTTCACTGAGGTGCCAGATGATTTCAATAAGACATGGTGTGAGAGTTTTATGGATCATATGGAGCTTCCAGAACACCTCATCACAAATGCAACAAAGTGTTATGCGAGACTGTCACGGTTCGGGGGAAGTCAGTGCTTTGTGACAAAGTCACAATCAGGATCTATACTTCAAAAGCTGGAGACCGGGCACAACTGAGTATGACCCCAAATGGGACATTAGAGATGGTGAGCGTGCCTGGATTGCCTCAGTAATCGCAACGGGGACCCCCGCTTGGATTGACCCTCTACATAAAATATTCAAGGAATATCTCACACGAGAAGGTAGATTCTAGCTCAGTTTTGTCACCTCTCGCTTGATTTCGTCCCGGAATGAGACTGACATAAGCATTGAGAGAGCTCTTCTCATTGCCTGCATTATGACCAGGATCAAGATTGATGTGGGTGACATCATATTCTGAGAGTTAGGGGTCCGGACCAACTAGACAGCCACGTCACCTCCTTTCCCATACTTGATCACAGCCCTCTTTAAGGTTGTGGACGTCTCTTCAATGCCACACTATGATAAGATGGGGAAAGCGCTGAAGGATATAGATATCACACGCATCAGTAACGCGGTGCCACAGGTAGCTGCTACTTCTCCATAAGTTGAGGTACAAATTCCTACTGATACTGATATCTCATATTCCCAAACACTTGGTTCTCCTCCGGCCACAATGACATCCACTGCCACTCTACAGCCCACTTCTCAGGATCGCCTCAAGCAGATTGAGGTGAGTCTTGAGAGGTAAAGCGGGGTGAGGTTGGAGACCTGCCCAAGCTTCACAAAGAGGTTGACACACTGAAGACTGAACTCCACAAAATTCAAAATCTGGAGTTCGATCTATCCTCTTTCATGCCGAAGGAAGGAGAGGAGGGAGCAGGCATGTCCGTTACTAGGTTAGGACTTGACTTCTCCACCTTGATGACATCTCCTGAGCTATAGGTTGTCGATGCTTCCTTGACCCTATATCCTCCTGCACACATTGACATCCCTTATGGGGAAGATTCCGGACACTCTGCAGAGTCCGAGGATGGGGG
>ML246573.1:0-16736 GCA_005239495.1 Nicotiana undulata
ACTCGATCAAATACAGTATCGAGTGCCAGTCGTGCCTCCCCTAGTTTGGGGGCGTGACAATTCCCCTGTATGTTGTCTTTAAGAAAGTCCCATCAACCACTACTACTGGCCTACAATGTTCCCTACCACTGATTGACGTACAAATAACAACAAATGCATATAAGAAACATTCATCTGTTGTCTTCTTCAATTTAACTACAGATCCCAGATAAGTCTTCTCAAGAATATAAAAATAACTTGGTAATTTGCTGTAGGAGTCAGCAGGATGACCTCTCAAAAACTGTAAAGCATTTTCCTTTGCTCTCCATGCTTGCATGTAGCTTAGGTTCACTCCGTGTTCGGACAACACGTCAGTTTGTATGTCCTTTGGTGTGTAAACTGTCTTCGGATCAGAATACTTTGGAATAACCATGCTACCAACTACCACTGCAGTAGGTTTGCGTTGTATGAATGTATTATCCATTAAAGAGCATGTGTGCTGGCGGGTGAAACTTCTGACCTTGAACATTGCATAATCATTAATGGATGTTGCCTTGAAGTGCCATGTACAGTTTTCACCAACGCATCAGTAGCTACAAAATAAATTCAATTTTAATACTAGTTATCAATGTAGATGTAAAAAAAGGATTGTTTTAACATAAAGCAACACAAAATACAATATAACTACAATTCATCTACAATATTGACAAACACATATCACAAGGAAAAAATTGTTTATAATGATCTTTTCACCATTCAGATCTTCATACCTTCTGTGGCTAGATCTTTTAACCCTACATTGGAACTTGTGCATGACAGAATAATGCTTCATTGTAGTTGAAATTGTTTGCTTGTCTTGGTACATGATCGGCTCTCACCTTCACTACTATATGAGTAGGAAGACGAGGGTCGGTGCAACTTTTACCCGATAGGTCAGGATCGAATCCTCAGGGAGTTAATATTTGGAGTGAGTGTCTATATGATCTAGTGGTGTCTTGTGTTTCTAATTACACTTCTCATATTTTGTTGGTTTTCAAACTACAACTATGATTTATACTATGTTGAAAGCAATTTAACTACTAATTTATTTTTGAAGTTATTTTCTGTAAGGATAAAGGCACTAGGGTTATGACTATCACCTAGACGAGTATTTAGCGGATTTCATTTCTAAGGCAAGTATGTTAACGAAGGTATAATGATATAACCAATGCACGAAATTTCCCACTCTATACTTCTCGGTAGTTTGAGTGGCTTTGCCCTAATTACCTCTCTCGAGGCCAATTGGGTGTCAAATAAGCAAGCAATTTAGGTTCAAGTAGGGTATTACTCTCTCGTGGTTTAACCAGTTAGTTAGGACTCAAGTAGGGTTTTACCATCTCTGGATTCAACCCATCGATTGGGACTACCAATCTCTTGATTTTGTCCCAATTCCTTGTTGGACTAATTTTCTATACTCAAGTCCTCTTTCTCAAGAAGGACCCAAGTCAATTGAAGGACACTTAGTGTTTGCAACCACTAATTATAGCAAGAAAACCCTAAATTAGCCCAAATAACAAACACCCATAAACATCCAAACCCTAATTTTAGAAACCTATTAAATACCCACACTAGGGTTGAGCCACAACCCTAGCTAATGGGTTTAGCTACTAATAATCAAAGATAAATTCAATGAAAGGGATGAAGTAAAACCCATATTAATGATTTATAACATAAACCACAATGATTCAATGTTAAAATCTCAAGAAAATTGCAAAGAGAAGTAAAGGAACACTATTCACGAGCTGCTACTATCGCTGATACCAAGCTTAACCTTAAAAAATTACAAAAGAAGTTATTTATACTTAGACGAAATTCTGGACAAAAATATCCTTGCGGGTTTACCGCGGACCGCGTAAAAGCGACCGCGGTCCGCGGTGGACGGCTTTGGCCAAGCTGCTGAATCTCTGAAAATTCCTTGACCGCAGACCACGGGAAATGGACCACGGCCGCGATGCCTTTAGCTTAAAAATAAGGTCCTCTGAATCTTGCCACCGTGGTCCGCGAAGATTGGACCGCGGCCGCGGTGGCAGTTGGCTTTGAAATCCCTTCTCTGAATCTCACCACCGCGGTCCGCGAAGATTGGACCGCAGCCGCGGTGGTCACTTGGCCTTTGAACTGAGTCTCTAAACTTTACCACCGTGGACCGCGAAGCCTGGACCGTGGCCGCGGTGGACACTTGAGGTAGGCCTTTTTGATGTTCTTGGTACTTGTGCAAGACTCACTCCTTTTTGAGCAGATTTATGACTGTTTGTCATCATTTTTGGCTCAATCCTGCAACAAGAACAACACGTAAGCTTTTGGGGCTATTTTGTATACAATTATAATCAAAACTTAAGCAAGAAAGGGCGGAAAACAAGGTAAAAATCCTAGTTATCAATTCCCCCAAACTTAAGCTTTTACTTGTCCTCAAGCAAACAAAATAAGCCCCACCCCTTTTGAGTAATTCCAAGAAACTTCAGTTGTCCTAATGTAACCTCTACTAGCATCAATTGGGACTAACAACCCTCAATGCAAATGAATCATTAACAACTATCCTTTTAAAACCATGGATTTAAGTGCGACACAAGAGCATAAAGAGTTATCACGACTCATCAATGAAACTCTTACTACCACTTTGGTCATTGTGGAACCCAAACTCATACTCCTCAACTCTCCCTAAGCACCTCACTTTTAGAATTGTAACGCTCAGAACGAGGAAAATTGGAGTTCACTCATCTCTCTCAAAGAAAAGACTCAAGTCCGGCTCAAAGTACCATAGGCTTTCCCCTTATGTAAGTCACCACTAATGTAAGTTTCATTCAACTCGAGATCACATAGGGCTTTTGTGGGCACATGATGAAGGCTTTTGGTCAAGGGTGGGAGGTATTTGGTGAGAGTGAGTTTTATCTTTCCTTAAGCACTTCATTTCACATTTTCTTGACTCCTTGAGTCATTTAACTCTTTTTCAAGGGTTGGAGAGACATACTGTCACACCTTTTTGTTCATTCAAATCACTTTTCTCCCTTCTAGGCATTCCACACCTTTGATCACATTTCTTTCATAAATTCCCTTTATTTTATTGTTCATTCTTTTTGGCTTTTTGATGTTTCTTTGCTTTCTTTTTTATTGTCTTTCCTTTTCTTTCTTTTGTGCCTTATTTTTCACTTTATTCCATCCCTCGTCTCTCCCCCCAAACTTATGCTTTTTGCCTAGTGCTAAGGAAACATCGGGTGCCAAGAGAGGGTAAAAATGGGTAAAGGCTTGTAACATGGTTCTTAAAAGAAAAAGGTCTAAGGCTCAAAAGGGTTGACTAGGGAAATTGTCTTTGGTAGGCCATGGAAATGTTCAATTCACTATTCGGATCAAGGAGAGACTATAATCACTTCTCAAGTCAAACTACACTTAGGATTTCGCCTAGACAAACATTCAGGGCAAGTTCTAGACTAATGGCACAGGACTTGGACTTGCAATTCCAAGTCTCACCACTCAAGCTATGGGATTTCTAAAGAAACAGAGTCGGGGGCCCATAATGACCTTAGTCATGCTTTGAGCAACACAATGGTCCCGAAAAACCACTTGATGATTATCGGCCAACACAAGATTCTCAAGATCACAACTTTCACCATCATGAACAAAACGATTTGTTTTTGACCATGGGATCAAAGGAAAATGTGTTAGGCCCAAGTGAAGCTTTTCTTGAGGCACCTTTATTCACTAACTATTAAAAAAAACAAAAAGAAAAACAGACTCAAACTCTTAAGAAATTCGTCACACCATCCATCCTCGGGAAGAGCCACCCGGTTCACACAAGTTCCACCTTTGGAAAGAACCGTGGTGTTAAGAAAACCAAAGGCTTATTGCACGCAAAAAATTCAAAACAAGAAGCTATGAAAGAAAAATAAGAAGCTATAAAATGGAAAAATACGGAAAGTAAAATGCGAAGGATAGAATGAATATGTACATGAGGGGATTTAGTCGAATATACATAAGGGGATGAATATATATAATGTAAAGTAACTTTATATACATACCAAAAGTGAAAAATAATAAAAGTACTGAAATAGTAAAGTTATTTACGTACCAAAAATGAAAATAAAGCATAATCGAAAGAAAAATGTTGTCTGAATTATACAATCACCATCATAATCAAATATCAAAGTAGGGCCACTCCCCCAACTAAAAACTAGCATTGTCCATAATGCTATCTAGCAAAACAACTCAAAAATGTTAGGGGGAGAGAGAGTAAAGAAAAACTCCCTATTGGACCTCAGCCCGTGCGGGGTTCTGTGCCTGTGTGGGGTCTACCTGCATGGGTCTGCTTGTGTGAGGTATCTGGACTATGGTGGAATCGGGGACTGGCCCTCAATACTATGTGCCTCCTGCTGGACCTGGGACTAGGCCTGCTCTATAGGTTGAGCCTGCACTGGTGGGTCTGCCAACTCTAACTGAATGCCCTCTGTACGGGGCAACACCCTCCTCCTCTTTGCTGGCCTCTCGGGCTCTGGCTCCTGCTCTGGCTGGGCAGCTGGGTCCTGGAACAATAGGTCCAATGGTAGGTGATCCGCCTTAAGATTGTCCACCTCCTTTCTCAACTCCTTCACTGATTCTTTTGAAGCCCGGGTCTTCTTGATCCTCTTAGTCTCCTTTGTAAGATCCTTTAAAGCTTGCCCGTGTGCACCAACAGCTGTCAAAATGAACTTTTGGTTCTCAAGGATTTTCTTCTGATTGGCCAGAAGTTCCTTGAGGGAGTCCTCAACGGACTGTGGTACCTGTGGTGGGGAAGGAGTAGCCCGGGCTGCCACAGACGTAGAAAGCACAGACATCTTAGAGGTAGCTGCCTGCATCCAGTTGTTTATACTGGCAGTGATTGGCTGAGTCTGTGGGCAGTCAGAGGATATGCCCGGGATGAAGGAATGGCTGGGTCAGCAGAAGTGGAGGGACCTGGAGCACTCTCTGGGATGGCTGGCTCAGGCTGAGAAAACTCCACTACAACCACTGGCTCTTCAGACTGTCCAGTGGAAGCAATGGACTTACCCTTGAACTTTTTGCTTTTCGGGTTGTCATCACTTTGCAAATCATACCAAGAGAAAGGGGATTTTGTCTTCACCTTCACATCAAAACCTCTCTTTTCCACCTGTTGATCCTCAAAATACATAGTCAGGAAGTTGGGAAAAGGGTAGGCTCGATCACCTTCATTTACCACCCTGTTGATGACGATGGACATAATATTCCCGACATTAATCGGGAACCCTGGCATAATAGCAGCAATCAATACAGCCCGCCGGAGAGGAATGGTGTTTTCATGGAAGGAGGGGTCAAACCTGTTGCATACGAACGTCTCCCGGCCCTTAGCCTCAAAATTCAACGTTCTTCTGAAAATAGTCATACCTGTTTGCAACCAGTCAGGGGTCTCACCAGGAATGGCCAAGTACTCAGCTAGCCAATAACGGGCCTCATCATCCGCCTCCAACTTTTCCCGGTACTGTATGTCATCTAACTCATCCATCTCAAGATAAGCATTCAAAGTAACTCCGTCAAACGGTATCGTGAGATTCCTCTCCATGGTAGCTTTGGAGTCCTTCTTTAGAAAAGACAGATTTGTGTAAAACTCCTTTACCAGGTGTTCATTTGCGTCCGGCAAGTAGCAAGAAAAGTAGTCCCAGACCCTTCTCTCTGTGAATTGCCTCTTCACATTTGGATTGTGCGGCAACAAATCTTTGGTGGTGAACTTGCACTCCACTATCAGTGTTCTCTTCGCCCACCAGCCCCGAAATTGGTGAAAAGCTGCCTCACTGACAAATCTATCTTACCACACCACCGAGTTTCTTGTTCTCTCCACTCCCCCAACTTGGGGTTCACCCCCTATTTGGGGTTCATTTACAGCTGCTTCATCTCCGGAATGTTTACCTGACAGGGAAGCTGTGGGTGAGGTGGATTCTGTGTGGCCATTCCCTGCTGCTGAGTCTTCAGACGACTCAGAGTTGGCTGGTGCTGGGGCAGGGGGAGAGACATATGGCTCATTGGTCAGCCTGAACCTCTCCGGGAAGTCTGGGTAGTTCTCAGGTATAGATTCTGAAGATTCTCCCTAGGAGGGTACATATTCACTTCCCGACTGAGAAGTAGCTCTATCCATTGCCCTGATTGCCTTTCTTGTCTCTTTCATGGCCTGCTGGACTTTGGGGGCCAGTTTGATTGTCCCTTGGGCTCTCCCCCGGGATGACTTTCCCCTTCCAGTTAGTTTACGGCCTCCGCCTCGTGATTGGACCATTTTCTTCAAGAGCACATCATTTCAACATTGTTAGTACCCAGACATTGGATAAAGCAGATAATTACAGACATAGAGATGTTTTGCAGAGCACACAGTTGAGTTGCAGAACGGGGACCGCAAACTGCGTAAAAGCGAACGCGGTCCGCAGTGAAAGGGTTAAGGATAAACAACCTCTCTGAATATGGGCACTGCGGACCACGGTCCGCACTCAGGCAGCGCGGACCGCGAAATGTCAATCGCGGTCACGATGGGGTAGGATTCAGAGAACCCCTCCTCTGAAGTTTAAGGACCGCGGACCGCATAAAAGTGACCGCGGTACACGGTCGGCGATGGGATTCTATGCTTCGACCACCGTGGTCCGCGAAGCAGTGACCGCGGACCGCGCTCATACCAATAATTAGGATTTCAAATTTGTAGTCATTTTCGAGTTCTAATGCACATTTTGTCAAAACCCTACGTGTTCAATCAGTGAAATTAGATACAAAGGGTCTATAATGAGCAATATGAACAAACCCTAACATGGTTAAAGGCTTAGAGAAGAACAATGGTGAAAAAGAGAAGAGAATCTACCAAAATATAAAGAAACTAATAAAATTAAGAAGTTAATGAATCATAATTACACTTACTAGATGTTTGGATGAGGATTATATTAATGAAATGCAAGGTGAAAATGATGAAGCTTGAGGCACAGTTGAAATTTTTCTCTAGAGAGTTAAAGTGCGTAAAGTGTAAAAAGAAACCCTGAGGGCCTATTTATAGAGGGGGCCCGGGGTCCACTTCACTTACCCACCACGGACCGCAAAAAAGCAACCGCGGTTCGCGGTCATGCGATGTTCATGAGCTGGAAGGCAAGTGGTCACCACGGACCGCGAAGAATCGACCGCGGGCTGCGAAGGCAACTTCAGAGATACAGGTTTTGCGGCTAGGGCTCTGCGGACCACGAAGAGGTGACCGCGGCCGCGGAGCAAACTTCAGAGAGCTTGTTATGTGTGAGAGGGCTCCGCGAACCGCGAAAAAGGGACCACGATTGTGGAGCCAACTTCAGAGAGTTGCTTTTTCCACACTTAGCTTATTTCCTGTGCCAAAATAATCCTACAACATCCAGAAACCAGTTAGCTCAAAAATGAGTCCTATACTACCAAGAAAATCAAAGAAAAGCAAAAATAAAGACACATGGGTTGCCTCCCAAGAAGCGCCTGATTTAACGTCACGGCACGACGCATGTTACCAAGTTCATGTAAGATGAAGAAGTGCCACCACGTGGCTGTCATCAATCTTGCCAAGGTAATGCTTGACCATGTGCCCATTGACTCTGAAAATTTCTCCACACTTTTTCTTTAGATCAAGAGCACCAAATGGAGTCACAAACACCACTTCGAAAGGCCCGCTCCATTTTGACTTGAGCTTTCTCGGAAATAGCCTTAACCAAGAATTGAACAATAGAACCAAGTCACCAACTTTGAAATCCTTGCCTGAGCATACTTGTCGTGAAGGTACTTCATTTTGTCCTTGTACAAGGATGAACTGGAGTATGCATGGAATATGAATTCATCGAGTTCATTAAGCTGATCCATACGAAGGTTGGCCGCCACATCCCATTCAAGGTTCAACTTTTTCAAGGCCCACATAGCCTTGTGCTCTAACTCCACCGGAAGGTGGCAAGATTTCCCAAACACCAACCGGTACGGAGACATACCGATTGGGGTCTTGTAAGCGGTCCTGTAAGCCCATAGAGCGTCATCCAACTTCTATGCCTAATTGGTCCTATTAGCATTGACCGTCTTAGACAATATACTCTTTATTTCCCTGTTGGAGACTTCCACTTGGCCACTCGCCTGAGGATGGTAGGGGGTGGTGAATTTGTGATTGACACCGTACTTGGCAAGCAAGGTGTCAAAAGCTTTGTTGCAGAAATGCAACCCCCCTATCACTAATAATTGCACGAGGCATGCCAAACCTTGTAAAGATGCTCTTCTTGAGGAAATCAATAACACTCTGGGCCTCATTGTTGGGTAAAGACATGGCTTCAACCCATTTAGAAACATAATCCACCGCCACTAGAATGTACATGTTCCCACAAGAGCTCACAAATGGGCCCATGAAATCGATACCCCACACATAAAAAATATCCACTTCTAGAATAGAATTGAGAGGCATCTTATCTTTCTTTGAAATTCCCCCGGCCCTTTGACACTCATCACATCTTTTGACTAGGTCACCGATATATTTGTACAATGTAGGCCAAAAGAAACCACAACTCAGCACCTTTGAAGCAGTCCTTGCCCCTCCATGATGACCACCATACGGTGAGGAGTGGCAAGACTCAAGAATCGACCTTTGTTCTTCTTTCGGTACACATCTCCGGATGACCCCATCAATGCAAATCTTGAATAAACATGGATCATCCCAATAGAAGTCCATGCTATCCCTCCTAAGCTTCTTTCTTTGGTTAGAAGAGAGCTCACAAGGGACAACACCCGTGACAAGATAGTTGGCGATGTCGCAAACCATGGCATTTCTTGCATTGGCACTGACAGAAGTTGCTCATCGGGGAAACTGTCATTGATTTCAAGCCCATTACAAGGTCAACCTTGCTCCTCCAATCGAGAAAGATGGTCGGCCACTTGGTTTTCACTTCCTTTTCTATCCATTATCTCCAAATCGAACTCTTGAAGCAACAATACCCAACACATGAGTCTCGCTTTGGAATCCTTTTTGGTCATGAGATACCGGAGTGCCGCATGGTCAGTGTGAACTATGACCTTGGCACCCATCAAGTAAGGACGAAATTTCTCCATAACAAAGACTATTGCCAAAAGCTCCTTCTCCGTGACAGTGTAATTCATTTGGGCCGAATTCATCATTTTGCTAGCATAATATATAAGGTGAAAAATCGTGTTCACCCTCTGTCCCAGCACAACACCCACAACTACATCACTCGAGTCACACATAAGCTCGAAGGGCGAGCTCCAATCCGGCACCGTGATGATAGGAGTTGTAGTGAGCTTGTGTTTCAAAAGTTCAAAGGCATGCATGCAATGCTCATCGAAATGAAATTTAGCATCCTTCTCAAGCAACTTGCACAACGGATTGACCACCTTAGAGAAGTCCTTAATGAAACGCTGATAGAACCCGGCGTGACCAAGGAAGCTCCAGACTCCTCTAACCGAAGTTGGTGGTGGAAACTTAAAGATCACTTCAATTTTTGCTTTATCAACCTCAATACCATTCCTCGAGATTTTATGGCCCAACACTATACCTTCTTCCACCATAAAGTGGTATTTTTCCCAATTCAACACCAAGTTGGTTTCTTCACAGCGAGTAACGACTTTGTCAAGATTACTCAAACACTCATCGAAGGAATCCCCTACTACACTGAAGTCATCCATAAACACCTCAAGGAAGTCTTCAACCATGTTAGTAAAGATCGCCATCATGCACCTTTGGAAAGTGGCGGGTGCATTGCACAGACCAAACGACATCCGGGCGAAAGCAAAGGTACCATATGGACATGAGAAAGTGGTCTTCTCTTGATCCTCCGGGGTGATCAAAATCTGATTATAGCCTGAATACCCATCCAGAAAATAGTAGAAAGCCCTACCCGCAAGCCTATCTAACATTTGATCCAAGAATGACAAGGGAAAATGGTCCTTGCGGGTCACTTTGTTGAGCTTGCGGTAGTCCATACACACCCTCCATCCGATGACCGTTCTTGTGGGAATGAGCTCATTTTTATCATTTTGGATCACCGTCATTCCACCCTTTTTCGGAACGCACTGGACCGGAGAATCCTAAGTGCTATCCGAAATTGGATAGACAACTCCCGCATCGAGCCATTTTATGATCTCCTTCTTCACCACCTCTTGCATTGCCTCGTTGAGTCTCATTTGATGTTCCACGGAGGGCTTTGCTCCATCCTCCAATATGATTTTGTACATGCAAAGGGCGGGGCTAATACCCCGAATATCTGCAAGAGTCCATCCTATTGCTTTCTTCCTACTCCTTAGCACGTTTAAAGTTGAGTCTACCTGCAATTGGGTTAGGCAAGAGGAAAGAATAACAGGCAGAGTACGAGATAGACCAAGATATTCATAGCTGAGGTGGGAGGGTAGTGGCTTCAACTCCAAATTCGGGGGCTCTTCAATGGAAGGCTTTGTTGGTGGAGTCTTCCGGTTCTCCAAGTCCAATGATAGCTTTCTGGGACCATAGGAGTAAGAACCCATGCCTTGAAGGGCATTGGTACTTTCAAGAACACTATCTACCACGTAGGCCTCATGATTCAATAGGGCCACCTCCACTGGATCATCAACATGGATCAAAGAACTTGCATCATTAATAATAACCTCAGTCACGAGGTCCACAAAGGAGCATATTTTTGTACTGTTGGGATGCTTCATTGATTTACACACATGAAAGACCACTTTCTCCTTGCCCACTCGGAAAGTGAGATCCCCAACTTCTACATCCACCAAGGCCTTCCCCGTGGCAAGGAAGGGCCTTCCCAAGATAATGGCGACCTCATAATCAACTTCACAGTCCAAAATGACAAAATCCGCGGGCAATATAAATTTTCCACCCGAACTAGCACATCATCAATTATCCCTAGGGGCCTCTTCATCGACCTATACGCCATTTGCAAACGCATGGAGGTTTCCCCTGGTTGTCCGATTCCCAAAGTTTTAAAAACTGAGTATGGCATCAAGTTAATACTCGCCCCAAGATCACACAAGGCTTTGGCAAAGTCCCCACTCCCGATTGTGCAAGGAATGGTAAAAGCTCCCGGATCTTCAAGTTTTGGTGCCATGGAATGAACTATATCAACCACTTAGTGAGTCATCTTGATGGTTTCACATTCCATGGACAGCTTTTTAGTAACTAATTCTTTCATGAACTTAGCGTATCCGGGCATTTGTTCCAAAGCTTCAACCAACGGGACATTGATGGAGAGACCCTTCATAATATCAATAAACTTCTTGAATTGAGTCTCTTGCTTTTGTTTGGCCAACCGTTAAGGGTAAGGAGGAGGTGGACTAGGCAATGGTGCCTTGGCTTGTGGGACCACTGGTTCTGGCATATCAATCACGTGTTCCCTAGATGGGTTCACATCCCTTTCTAAATCCTCCCCATCATCTTGTATATCAATTCTCACCTCAATTGTAGTTGGCTCATCCACCACTTGCTCAACTTCAACCGGTAACTCTTCATTGGACATTTCATCATCATGAACAACAATCTTCCTTTGCCTGGAAGCACTTGCTTCACCGCCTTTTCCACTTCTCGTGGTCACCACCATGGCGTGACCAGTATTGATGGTTCCCACCCTTAGGGTTCACCACCGTATCACTCGGTAGTGCACCCTTTGGTCGTGTGTTTAAGGCTTGAGAAATTTGGCTCATTTGTACTTCGAGGTTCCTAATGAAGGTATTGTGGGAGGCCAACTGAGCTTCGGAGTCTACATTTCGCCCCATCATCTTCTTGAACATGTTTTCAATTCTTCCCATATCATTGCTCGATGAGTTTTCCCTTGAGATTGGTACGGAGGTGGGTTACTTGGTTGTTGGTACATCGGGGGCCTTTGAGAGCCCGACCCCCGATTAACATTGCCACCCCAGTTGTTGTTATTGTTACCTCCATTCCAATTGTCATCATTGTTGTTCCCCCCCATTGTCGGTAATTGTTGTTCCCCCATTGGCGATAATTGTTGTTCCCCCAATTCCGAGAATTGTTTTTATTGTTCCAATTCCTTGGTCTTTGGTTCCCCCAACTTTGATTGTTGCCTTGGTTTCTCCAATTTTGATTATTGTTTTTACTTTTGCCTTGACCTTGGTAGTTATTAGCATACATCACATCTTCTTCTTGGTCATCATACTCTTCTTCTTGGCTATACCCACTCGGCCCTTGGTCACCCTGATCATTGTTGCCTTGCTTAGAATTTCCCCGGGGTCTTCTTTGGTTCACTCCCTCCATGGCATTCACTTGCTTAGGCCTTTGTAACTGTTGAAGATGGGCCTTTGCAAGTTGGTTCATAGTGGTCGTGAGCTCGGCAATTGCTTTCCCTTGTTCTTGAAGTTCTTTGTGAAGACTATTGACACCGGTCTCACCCTGAGGTACATTTGCTCTACTTTGCCAGGTTGACGATGTGTCAGCCATCTCATCTAGTATCTCACATGCCTCCGGGTAACTCAATTTCATGAAATTTCCACCAGCTAACTGATTGACCACACATTGATTGACAGTGTTTATCCCTCGGCACAAAGTCTGCTGGATCATGGCTTCAGTCATGTCATTGTTCGGACATTCCTGAACCATGGTCCGGTATCTCTTCCATATCTCATGCAAAGGCTTATTGGGTTCTTTCTTAAAGGCCAAGATTTAATCTCTGAGCACCGCCATATGACTTGGTGGAAAGAATTTAGCAATGAATTTGTCCGCGAGCTCATCCCAAGTATATATTGAGTGGTTGGGAAGTCACTCGAGCCAGTCAAGAGCCTTCCCTCGAAGAGAGAAGGGGAATAACCGAAGTCTCAATGCATCTTCTGAGACATTCGTCTACTTGCTACCCCAGCAGGTATCCACGAAGCCCTTTAGATGTTTATAAGCATTCTGGTGCGCAGCTCCGGTGAAATAACCCCTCTACTCCAAAAGGGTAAGCATCACATTTGTTATCTGAAAATTTCCCGCCCGAATCCTCGGCGGGACTATGGCACTAACATACCCCTCGTTTGGAAGGACCCGAGGGGCAGCTCTAGCAGCTGGAGGTGGGGGGGATCCTGATTTTCCTCATTAATATTGGCCGGTCGGCCTCGCCTAGGAGGAGGTACTTGGTTTATTTCCTCTTCTTGGTTGTCATATACCTCCTCCACGATGTTTCCCAATGGATCCGCCATAAGAACTGAAATGATTCACACACACGTTAATAGAAAAAGGAAAAAAAAACACTTAACACTACTATTCACGTAGATAATCAACACCGTATAACTCCCCGACAACGACACCAAAAAGTAATCGGCTCTCACCCTCACTACTATATGAGTAGGAAGACGAGGGTCGGTGCAGCTTTTACCCGATAGGTCGGGATCGAATCCTCAGGGAGTTAATATTTGGAGTGAGTGTCTATATGATCTAGTGGTGTCTTGTGTTTCTAATTACACTTCTCATATTTTGTTGGTTTTCAAACTACAACTATGATTTATACTACGTTGAAAGCAATTTAACTACTAATTTGTTTTTGAAGTCGTTTTCTATAAGGATAAAGGAACTATGGTTATGACTATCACATGAAAGGGATGAAGTAAAACCCATATTAATGATTTATAACATAAACCACAATGATTCAATGTTAAAATCTCCAGAAAATTACAAAAAGAAGTAAAGGAACACTATTCACGAGCTGCTACTATCGCTGATACCAAGCTTAACCTTAAAAAATTACAAAAGAAGCTATTTATACCCAGCCAAAATTTTGGACAAAAATACCCCTGCGGGTTTACTGCGAACCGCGGTCAGCGGTGGACGGCTTTGGCCTAACTGTTGAATCTCAGAAAATTCCTTGACCGATGACCGCGGGAAATGGACCGCGGCCGCGGTGCCTTTAGCTTAAAAATAAGGTCCTCTGAATCTTGCCACAGCAGTCCGCGAAGATTGGACCGCGGTCGCGGTGGCAGTTAGCTTTGAAATCCCTTATCTGAATCTCACCACCACGCTCCGCGAAGATTGGACTGTGGCCGCGGTGGTCACTTGGCCTTTGAACTGAGTCTCTGAACTTTACCACCGCGGACCGCGAAGCCTGGACCGCGGTGGACACTTGAGTTAGGCCTTTTTGATGTTCTTGGTACTTGTGCAAGACTCACTCCTTTTTAGCAGATTTCTGACTGTTTGTCATCATTTTTGGCGCAATCCTGCGACAAGCACAACACGTAAGCTTTTGGGGCTATTTTGTATACAATTATAATCAAAACTTAAGCAAGAAAGAGCGAAAAACAAGGTAAAAATCCTAGTTATCAGTACACTTGTCCTTCTTTAATAACACTTGGTGTACTTTCAGTTATTATTATACTTTCATATTCCTCTATAACGGGATATGCTGGCATATCAAGTGACTTTAGTGTTCCAGACAAACCTGCATGAAAATAAAGATAAATATTGTCATTGCCATTTTGTAGAATCTTTGTAGAATCTTTGTAGATGAATTCAAATTATATATTCAACATTGTTTTTCAAATAGTATGTAGTTTAATTGTAGAATAGATGTAGCAATTTTGTAAATAATGTTAAAACAATACTGCTATATATATATATATATATGTATGTATGTATGTACACTGATATGTAGTTTATTTGTAGATAAATGTAAATATTTTTTAGATAGTAACATAAAACCAGAATTTGATAGAATTTGTAACAGAACAAACCTGCACTTGTGTTCTCATTGGTGATACTCAATTCCATATTGAAATCGCGAACATTTATACATAGCGGATATGATCCTAAGTTTTTGTTTTTCTTTTTTGTCTCCATATATACTCGAACATCCATATCGTTCCTAATCTCCATTGGAGGACAATGCTCGTTCACAATGTATTTGATTTCTATAATTTTTTCGGAAATATAAGTCATTAATTGCTCTGCAATTGTAGAAATCAATATACTGTAACTGACATCCTCATCGAGTACAATTCCATCCACCTGAAAATCCCTAAATCTGCCATAGCTATCCCAATTCCCATTCACTTGTAGCATAATTGGGAATTTGG
Source organism: Nicotiana undulata (assembly GCA_005239495.1). NCBI lineage: Eukaryota > Viridiplantae > Streptophyta > Magnoliopsida > Solanales > Solanaceae > Nicotiana > Nicotiana undulata. Next base: position 15,019 of record ML246573.1, read on the forward strand.
ACATGATTGCGTTTTGTTGCAGAAGAATTTGTTGAAGCTTTTGTCGTTTTTTGATTTGTGGATTAAGAAAAAAACGTCGAAACACAGAGTTTCGCCAGAGTAGAGTCGCTAAAATTTGATTTGAAAGTGACGATAACGTTTAATGCGTGATTTCCGTTTCAAAATATCAATTAGAATATTTACTTCCATAATTGTAGCGCGCCTAAATAGGAAGGATTCAACTCCAATTATTCGGTATTTAATGAATGCTATTTTCTTTGTAGAAAAACTATTAACAGGGTGGGTAAATTTCAAACCATGAACATTTTTGATAATAAGGTTTCCTATATGGTATAGGAAGGAAAAAATCCCTTTTAAAAAACTCGTAACCCGCGACCCGCCCCGTGTTAATTCTTTTAAAAAAAATTAGGATCTGCCCCGCCCCGCAAACATTGTGACCTGCCCGCCCCGCGAATACTGAAAACCTCCCCACCCCGTCCCATTTGCCATCCCTAATTTTCCCACTAGATATTCATCTAATTCCACCTACAATTTTTAGTTTAGATTTTCTATTACTATATCTTCGAGAAAATTAAACTCGAAAATACAAATGAATTAAAATATATAAATTTTAAGCAACACGTGCTCCAACTAGGGATGGCAATGGGGCGGGGCGGGGCGGGTGCGTGTTTGGTAAAACCCACAAAAATGTCAACCCGCCCTGCCCCGCCCCGCATAGTTATTTTTTCAATTTTTAATCCGCCCCGCCCCGCCCTGCTTAATTTTTTTCTTCTTCTTTTTTGTCTAATTTCGTGTTTTGTTTCTATTTTCAATCATTGGTTTTCTAAAAATATGTTCATTACCCCGGCATTCCTTGTAATGCGTCATAGCAGAGAATATCTTTACCTTTGTAATAATGTATATGATCTTTCAAAATAAATGGGTTACTATCATTTCCTATTACTAATACGATATATTGACTTTTGTAATTTTATTTTTGTGAGACTTATGAAAATTGGTTAATTATAAATCTAAATTGTATTCGTGCTAGTGAAGAAAAATATGAAATTGCAGTTGAAATGATTGCTTTGTTTCAAAAAAGATAAAATTCAAAGTTGCCCCGCATTGAACCCGCATAAGAGTAAACCCGCCCTCGCCCCGCATCCGCATAAGAGTAAACCCGCCCTGTACCCGCATCAAACAAAACCCGCCCCCGCCCCGGCCCATTGCTATCCCTAACACCAACTGAACCAACCTAGCTAGCCGATGACATTTACCATGCAATTGTTCGTTGTTTAATCTTCAATGTTTTCTTGTGACATGAATGTCAATTTCCTTGAAATATAGTCTGCACCTAGAAGTAATACTTCGTAGCCAAAAAGTTAAAATATTCATTCTCCAAAAATTCGACTTGATATTCCTTTGTCAACTGAAATGTCTATTTAGGGTGTGTTTGGTATGAAGGAAAATATTTTTCGGAAAATATTTTTCAATTTTTTCATGTTTGGTTGGCTTAAATTTTTTGAAAAATATTTTCTTCATCAATTCATTTTTCTTCAATTGGAGGAAAATGTTTTCCATATCAAGATAAGGAAAAACATTTTCCAAAACTCCTTCTCAATCTTCCCCACCCCATTTACCCTCACACACCCCCCACACCCACCCACCTAACTCCATCACATGCCCTCTCTCAAAAATATTTTTTTTCGTCACCACCCACCCACCCCACTCCACCCTCT
>ML246573.1:17390-28298 GCA_005239495.1 Nicotiana undulata
CCGAGATTTTTATTTTATTTTTTATATTGAGTTTTACTTTTTTCATCTTTCGATTTACAAATTCAAAATTTTACAAGTTCTAAAGATAGGAGTTCAGAGGTTTATGTGTTTCGAAGTTTACGGGTTTAGAAATTATAACGTTTACGGGTTTGAAATTTTGCGGTTTCGAAAGTTTTGCTGTTTAAAAGTTTATGAAATTTGTGGGTTCGGAAGGTTGTTGGTTCGAAAGTTTATGACCTCGTGTTTATTGTATCAAAATTATTTACGAATACTCTTGAGAAAATATTTTCCTTGATTTGCGTACCAAACACCAGAAAATGAATAAGATTACTATTTGTTTTTCAAGAAAATATTTTCCTGGAAAACATTTTCCTTTATACCAAACACACCCTTACTTTGAAAATTTTACTGAATAGGTGATTAAAAATATGTTAGTATCTGTATTTGAAAATATAATTTCTACAAAATAAAACGAAACCAGAATATCAAAGCCAGAAATAAATGAATAACGTTTCGAGCCCAAAAAGAAACTGTGTTTCATTAAGGAATTTAATCTCCTCACTATTGCCCAAGGTTGATGGATTGATTCCTCTAAGGATAAAACGGAACAACTATTCTGTATTACCGGTAGTGAAAATTATAAAATTTCGTCGAACTCAACAAACGGCAGTAAACCACATTGATACTTATGTTTTTGCTTTTGGAAAACAAATGCAAAAATGCAGAAGAGAGACGGGAGAGTATGCAAATTTCGGTGGTCATAAAGTGAGACCAACCTTTGAATTTATAGCCAAACAGTCTGGGTTGAATAGGTGCGAAAGTACATGTTCACATGAAGTACTGTTTTGGCAAAAAATTTTTTCTGTTTGATCATGAATTCAAAAACGGCCGTTAGTCGTTAGGAAATTATCCGCGAAATAAAATCCGCCCAAAAATATCAGGAAAAAGAAAATTAAATAACGGAAAAACAACAAAAAAATTTAATCCAAAAAATCATCAATCAGTCATATCAATTGACCGAAGCTGACACCGAGCAACGACGACGACACAAGGCATAACTTTTTTAACTCTTTAAGAGCTAAAAGATGTTCTTTTCTATGTAAGCACTAGGGGTGTACATGGACAAGGTTGGTTCGGTTTTTATCAAAACCAAACAAAACTAATTATATCGGTTTGGATTGGTTCGGTTTTGTCGGGTTTTGTCGGGTTTTCGGTTTTTATTTTTTGTTACATGAATATTATTCCAATCTTACTTTGTTAAAGTTGTAGATAAAGTTTTGATAAGTGAATATATGTTTAGTCAATATTAAAAAAAATTGACAAACATATATATGATCTATTGAAATATTCTAACGGGAGAATTTTTTTAGTAATATATGATAGTTATTTTCTTAGTCGTCTAACAATGATTTTCTTTAATGTACGCTTTCTTAGTTAACACATGAGAGGACCCCAAATATTTCAATATTTTTTAAAGAATATTCAATATAAAGTCTTGAAAAAATATATATAAATTATATATTTATATGTCGGTTTGGTTAGGATTTTTTTACTCAATACCAAACCAAGTCAAACCAAACCTAGTCGGGTTCTTTAATCGATTTGGTGCGGTTTTTCGGTTCGGTTTGAACACCCCTAATAAGCACAAAGATATTCTTTCCTTCTTCGGACGAGGGAGTAAAGGAAACTATTTCAAACTTTTGATTTCCCTCCTAATCTTTTCTCCCCATTTTCCATTCCCACCTCTTATCTAATTGGATAAAAAGCCCCAACAAAATATTCTAAGGAAAATCGTAGAAGAAAGAAAAAGTTCATGTATTAAATGAATTTAGGAATATGTACTCCACCAGATGTACCATACCTCGGATCATCAGCTCATGCAATTCTTTGTTTTATTCATGCATAAAATGACAACCAACGTAACTTGTGATGCAATGCCATAACAAAAACGCCATATGATCGTCACTTGTATGGCATGGCATCTTGTATCCTTTCCATTTTCTAAGATAACATTCGAATATTAAAAAATAGTGAATGGGATGTATCTCTTTTGAGTTGTTAAGCACGAATTTGAGGGATTCTCCATGTTAATTGATAAAATGTCATAACCTTGTCAACATATTGTTTTCACAAGAAAAAAAGAATATTGAAGAAGAGAGATTGAATGGAATTTTGTTTACTTGCAAGTTGCAACAGACTGAGAACCTCCTATTTTTTATTTTATTTATTTTCTGAGTACTTTTTCATTGATAAATTGCGCGAAATATAAATCTTTGCCTAAGGCAGGCTTTTAGTGTATGGTAAATCACTTGTCGTAGATGTTGTAACAATTTACATAAACTCTCGATCGCATTAATAATGAATTTATTAATTAAAGTCGTATGTTTAATGCTTTTTAAATCGAATGCATAATATATACATCAGGATCAACTAAAACTCTCGGAGTAAAAAGATTTAAGGAAAAAAAGACATACTTTTAAATATCAAAGATAACATGATTGGATACTCCATGAAATAAGGCTCTAATGATTCAATATTCTTTTGCTAACGTAGGTTGATTGCCCATAGTTTGTTTTGTCAAATTCAATTTGAGAAATTTGCGTGAGATTAATTTTAGGTATTTTTTTTTAATTTTAAGTAAAATATACAAACTGAAATGTTAACCTCTTTATGTGAGAGGATTTTATTCCTAGAGCTGGAACTCATTGACTAGATCATGGCCATTGAAATATATGATGGAGGGACACCTTGATCAAATTTGAACAACGGAAGAAAATTGCTAGTTTGAACTTTTCACGTATGGCCCTCCTTGTGGCCTAAGACATAAGGAACAAAAATGTAAAAAGGGAAGAGAAAAGAGGCCAAATTCGAAAAGTGAATGACCATACACCTACACCTACACCTACACACATAGAGAGAAATATACTCTATTAAACCCCTCTATTATTTTTTTTCTCACCCGTGAACACAAATTGTTAATTTTTCTTTTCTTTTTCAAGATCTTTATAATTTGTAGGAATTTGCTTAATGGGCATATTTTGTTAATGCTTATACTCAATCTTGATTTTGGAAAAATAGGAATATATCTTTTCTTGAAAAATATTCTTGGGTTGTTTTAGTTGATGTGCTTTTCCTTTTATTTGTCCAAATGTGTAGAAGCATTGATTCTTTTAAGTATTGCACTACAATGCCAAATGAGTAGCAGTTCATTTATTCATATTGTGTTGTTTGATTTCTGCATAGATTCTTTGCTCATAAAGTTAATTGCTTTTTTGGCCCCCCCTTTTTTGACATCCTTTCTTCAGTGGGACCAAATCTCAATTGTAGGTAAACTTAGACAAAGTGTAACTGGTGTAAGCTAAGTCTCATATAGTAAAGATTCATGGCTTGTATTCCATTTTCACCCTTTGTGGAGTGGAGTGGTGTATAAATAGAGTTGTGCTTAATGTTGATTATTGTCATTGTATTGCAGCAACACTTTTCAATAGGTGCAAAGACTGATTCTAAATATTTTGACATTCTTTGGATATATAAGCAATGAGTTTCAGTGGCTCTGCAGCAGGTTCTGGTGGGTTAATTTTCATTTTACCGTGCACATAGGAAATGAGATTTTTTTTCTAAAATCTGATTACTATTCAAGTACTATGCTCTAGCAAAACAGGACAAGTTAGCCGAGTGATTAAAATATGTTGACGTTGCAATGCTTTTAGGTAGCAGAACAAGTCGAACATCGTTTGAATTTGGAAGGACTCATGTTGTTAGGCCCAAAGGAAAGCATGAGGCAACTATTGTTTGGCTACATGGTTTAGGTGATAAGGGTTCAAGGTACTATTTTTATTATTAGAATTAGTTGTACTCTTAAGGTGACGCCTTTTGAGGACAATAAAGCGCGCCATAAAGATTGTCACAAAAATTGTTAATTGATATATGAATTAGTTTTTTTAAGTTATGAATAACATCATGTTTCAGTTGTTACATAGTGTTTTCTGTGCCTGCACTATCTGGCTCTACTGTAACCTGTATTACACATTTCTTTCGTTTACCTGTATTTTGTCCAAATATAATAAGATAGGAATAAGTCATTGTCTCTTTGGATCATTTACTTGATACTTAGGGATCAGGCTGCCAGATATTGAACCAGGGACCACTTGTTCACTTCCTGATTTGTCCTGTAAACCAATTAAACAAAACAAAATAGAGTTAATTATTCATGATGTCAGTGACTAATTTGGTATCACTAAGACTAAGATTAGGCCCATAAACTTTTAAAGAATGTAGTCTAATTTGTCCCTTTCCATAGGCCTCTTCATATATTTGGCTATCCAGATTCTTTGTGGTCCCCGGACCCGGGCTAAATGCATTACTAGTCTCCAAGTTGTTTCTTCACATTTTCATGCACAAAGTTGTGAGCTCTTATATGTTGCATATTTATATCCAACTTGTATTATCTTGCTTAATTAGCTACCAGAAACTGCTGCTAATTCTTCTCTCTTATATGTTTTGCAGCTGGTCCCAGCTTTTTGAAAGCCTTCCACTTCCTAATGTAAGGATGTGATCGTATTGTTTATGCTGTGTGATTTCTCTAATAAGATCGAGATTTGTAGTGGCTTGTCGGTATCTTACCTTTTCTAAATGGGCTCCAGGTCAAATGGATTTGCCCAACTGCTCCTACTCGTGCTGTTGCTGCCTTTGGTGGATTTCCCTGCACTGCTTGTAAGCCTTGATTTCAGCACCATTGTAGTTTTCTGTTTGTTCATAAGCATATATATTTATATTCTATATTGTTGTATGCTTACTTAGCAATGTTTTATTCTCACTGTTCATTATCTTTTGCATATTTATTGATAAAAATAAACCACAGAGGATTTATTAACTTGAATCATTATAGGGTTTGACGTAGGAGATATTTCAGAAGATGCTCCTGATGATTTGGAAGGCTTAGATTTTTCTGCGGCACATATTGCAAATCTCTTATCAACAGAACCATCTGACGGTACATTTCTCTTTCAGCTTTTTAGAACAAATATGTTCAAGAAAATCAAAGCACTCTGAGGTGATATCTGATTTGGCAGTTCATCATTGCGTACCTGTACATAACTCTTCCTTTCATCTTCAGTTAAATTATGTGTTGGAGGATTCAGTATGGGAGCTGCAGCTGCTCTTTATTCAGCCACGTGCCATGCATTCAAGCAATATGGTAATGGAAGTCCTTATCCACTGAACCTGAGTGCAGTTGTTGGCCTTAGCGGCTGGCTTCCTTGTTCAAGGTAGAACTTCTTTGCTTAGACATATCTGCTGCTTTAGTTCCTGTGGAATTTGTTCCGCTTAATAGCTGTTTTCTTTCCAGGACATTAAGGAACCGAATGCAAGGAATGAATGATGCTGGAAGACGTGCAGCATCCTTGCCAATTTTGCTGTGTCATGGAACTGGTACTTTTATAGCAAGCTTTCAAAATATAGGAGTCTTAAAGTTCAGCAAAACCTTCACTTTTTAGCATATATTATTCAGAACGCAAATATATGAAGGACCTGTGAGAGTGATACTCATGTAAATACCGCCATTTGTTGGTTGTCTGATCAGATTCCAATACTACGACCATAAGGAATACCAGCATTACTCTTAATGATGCCCTAATGCGCAGACCTCTAGACATCTTAAGGTTCTTCTTAAATACAATAGTCACATAATCGCATGTTGTATAAGGAAATGCTAATACATGACCTCCTGTAGGATAACATCTTGATAATTTTTGGTTCTCTTTAGATAAATCTCAGAATGTGGAAAGGTTGGTTGACAGGATATAGAAGTGATCAAATTTGTTTAGATAAAAATAAAGCGCTGCTTGCCCCCAGGGCCTAGCTCAAGTGGCAAAGGGTGGTGGATTTGTGTCGTAGGTCACAGGTTCAAGCCCCCACACCATGCAAAGTAAAGCCTGGTATTTAAGTGGAGAAGGGTAGAGGGGCGGACCTATTATCCACCGAGTTTCGAAGGCTGCGGTTGGTCCAAAGGATCGGCCCCAGAAGGATTTCTCGGTTATCAAAAAAATAAATAAAGCGCTGTTTGAAGGCTGGGAATAGCTGTAATTTTTATAATTGATTGGACATAGTTGTCAACAGGAAACTTGACTCTTGCTGTTGTACTATCCTTATGCTGTTGAACATGAAGTTAAAACATGAACCTTAACGGAATACACAATGGTTCTTGTTTCAGGAGATGATGTTGTGGCATATCAACATGGAGAAAAATCTGCAAGAATTTTAAGCTCATCCGGCTTTCAGAATCTAACCTTTAGGAATTATCAGGGGTACCTATACATTTCCAGCTTTGTTCTTTTTTTACACGGTAAAGTTCATATTTTGTCAAGATTTTTCTTCAAGTGTTCATTCTTCCTTCAACAGGCTTGGTCACTACACAATTCCTGAAGAGACTGATGAAGTTTGTCGCTGGCTGGCTACAAATTTGCGTCTTGGGGGGACATGAAAAATAGTTAGTGAAGCTTTGGTATACGCGATATACACGAAAAATAACAGCCATAGTATATGAACAGCTAGCCTAGGGAGAGTGGTTCATGGTATACTTGCATTATTGTGCATCCTGTTATTGTCTATTAGTCTGTTGTATTCGTCAAAAATAAATCAGTTGTGGCTATGCAAGTTCTTACAATTTTGATTATTTTTTCTTGAGAGGGCAAGGAAATCAGTTGTGGCTATGCAAGTTCTTACTAAAATGTAATTTCTTGAAACCCCTTCTAGTGTGGACGATTGGTGGCCACTAGGGTGAATGAAAGAGGAATCGAATCTTTCTAGGAAGTCAAGTGTTCATCAATTGCTTTACAAAAATACAATTGGGCAAACTATTTCATGTTAAGAATTCAGAGAAATTTGACCGTAGATATAGTTTCAAATATTTGAAATAACATTTAGAGATTATCTGTTGTTGCTTGCAATAATTGGAAATTAACACACGAAACGGTCATATGGTTGGCAGTATGAGCAAAAATTATTTGAAGAATTAACGTACATATAATTCATGTACAATTTGTGTATCGGCTATATGTAAATTTCACATAATTAATATAATTTTGGTTCGTAACATATGATACATATATTACACAAATGCTGTCTATTTCTACTTTAAGAAATTAAGTGGACTGCTATTTGAGTTAATTCTTCGTTGTTTACACCAGTAAATGAATGCACACACCAGCCACCTTCGATGAAACACAATAGTAATACCAAAAGAGCCAAGAAGAACAAAGCCAGAAAATGCCAGCTTTAGGAGAAAGGAAAGAAGAACTAAGCAAATAGCGGTCATCCAGCGGCTTAAATTAAAAATAATGGTCTTATATATACTGACTAGAATTACGAATTAAATACAAAAAATGATCTTTTCTTATCGTGTAACAGAATCTTTTTTAAAATTTTATTACTTAAAAGTTAAAATATTATAATAAAGAAAAAAAAACTATCTGCTATAAACCAGAAAATAATAACAACTATACTCAATGCAAGTAAGTCGGGAAAAATTGCTAAGAAGTTAAAAATTAAATTAAGGAACAAAATTACAGATATATGTGAAAAATAATCATTGTATCTCGATGAACAGTCTTTTCAAATGCTCATGATATAGTAGTGATTATAATTAGAAGTAAATGTTATTCATAATAGAGACTTTTGTATTTCAGAAATAATGCTCCATTAATTATTACAAGTAAATGGGTGAAATACAATTCATTACCCTCTTTTCCTCCTATCATATTTCAATTGAGTATTTTAAATAACTATTTTGCAATAAGAATAAGCTGTTATTTGATAGCTTCAGAGCTCTCTTTGAATGTGTCTAATTGTTTTGCAAGTTGTACTTTTTTCTTTGTGTATAATTTTAATTTTTGGGTATTTTAAATTGGATTACAATTATGTCTCTTTTTGTATATTATGGTTTTCTTCGGGTTTGTCTTATTTTTCAGGTATATGAAATTTAGTCAAATTCATTTTTTGCTTTTCAGTTTATGGTGTTTACATTTGTATTTTTGTATTTATGTTACCACAGTTGAATCAAATGAGAAAATCAAAAGGAAAAAGGCCAAAAATAAGCTCTAAGGGAAACATATGATAGTTTGACTTAAGTGTTATCATTTCAACTATTACAAAGCTACTGAGATGTAGTTATGAATAAAAAAAGCCCAAGTCACATTGCCGTTAGAGGAAGTTACTAAATTGAAATGTCAAAACATTGGAGCATTTCTAGGTTCATCTATATGTTGATTGTTGAGTTAGAAGATACTCCCTCCGGTCCAAAATAAGTGATTTTTTTCTGTTTTCACGTAAATTTACTAATGAAATTGATTATATTAACCTTCACTATCCCACATAAATACTCCAACACTATTTACTTCAAGGACAATGTAAGTAATTTATTCTTGAAATCTGAAAAAATCACTTATTTTGGACCACAAGAAAAATGCCAGAAAAACACTTATTTTGAACGACTCTAAATTTGTTTTGTCTTATGAGTTTTCTTTTCGCTCGATGTATATCGATTCTCGCTCTTTATCTAAGGATTTTTCGATAAAAGATAGTGCCATCGTTTTCCTCATTTTTTCATTCATGAGCTATATATTGCATGGAAGCTTCAAGGTGGAATTTGGAAAGACTAAAATATTATTTATCTTTTTCCTCTTTTTCTGTGTGCCTTTTCTCCTATTTTGTATTAATTAATATTACTTTTTTAATCATAATTCTTAATTAGAAACTACGTGCTCAGACCTTTTTGCTATTATAAAGCCTAAGTTTCAATTATTACTAGTAATTTTTAGTGCTGGAATAAATTCCATAACATGGATGAAGACATTTTAGCAATTTTTCAGTGAAAGAGTAGGTACATTTTCTCTTGCTGTTTTATTTTTATTCATTGTGAATTAATTTATTTTTGAAATTTTAGAAAAACAAGAAATTTAATTTAAAAGGAAATATTTGAATTATATGTTAAAATATTTGATTGTCTAACATCAATGTGAACTGTTCTTATTCTAATGAAAAAATAATACTTACTATTTGTTATTTAGTCAATTCATAGAATTCAATTTATGTATGCATGTATTTTCATCTCTTCTGTTTCGACTAAATACATAAATAGTGGTCATTCTGTAAATTCATTTAAGTTTTTCAAAATCATGCGAAACGCGAACATATTTCCTGGTGTATAAATATAAACAGATAGATAATTGATAGTTGACACCACAATACATGTTAAAGTGAAATATTCTTCTTAACTATTTTGTTATCCTCTACCGTAATAAGTGGTATTTAAAAGGCGTGAATGCAGCGTACACGATGCTTGATTTTCTTCTTTAGTGCACTTGTTGGTTGGACGAGAAGAAAACTGTTTAATTAGCTTAATGAACAAACCTACAATCGCGTTATGATCACAATATGTTGCTTTGCCAAAAAACCAATTAGCGTAGATTGTTATCAACCAATTACTACTTAACAACTGCAACTTTAACTCAACAAGATCTAAAGACAAATCAAAAAAATATGCCTACTCAAAAATTCAGCTCCAAACATACCAGCCGGATGACATATTACCTAATGTTATCAATCAATTACTACTAATCATTTTAACTCAACAAGATTTATATACAAACCAAACGAAGATCAGTAATGGTAATAATCTGTCATGTTTATTTGAATGAATTAATTTTGAGACAATACCATATATTCGTATAATTGTGTCACGACCCAAATTTCCAACCTTAGGATCGTGATGACGCCTAACACCACAGTTGCTAGGCAAGCCAATGTTAGAATTCGCTGGACTAATTCTCCTTTGATTACTTACTTAAGCATGAATAAATAAAATTAAAGCAACTCAATTTAAACGTTTTCCGATTAAACAATTAAATAGAATGAAATACGAACTAAAAGTATAAATAATTCTAAGCCTACCCCAGAGTCTGGTGTCACAAATCCACGAACTACTAAAGAATACTACAAATAATGGCTGAAAGAAATAGTGTAACTGTCCTGAATGTAATAAAACAATATATGTAAAATAGGAGAAGACTCTCGGAATCTGCGAACGCCGACAGATGTACCTCGTGTCTCCAACTGAATAGGTGGTCGCTCTGGTATCCTCTACTGCTGACTAGTACCTGGATCTGTGCAAAAGAGCACAGAGTATAGTATCAGTACAACCGACCCCATGTACTGAGTAAGTGCCGAGCCTAACCTCGACGAAGTAGTGACGAGGCTACGGCGGGGATTTAATAATAAAACTGTGACAACAATAATATATAAAGCAAATAGGAAATCTAAACAAAGAAATTCAGGCCTCGGCTATAACCAATTCTCAATAATTTCCAAGTTTGTCAAACTTTAACTTTGAATGAAAGTATTGCTAAAATATGAAAAAGATAGTAAAATAAACATTCAAACTTTTCCAAATCTGTAAGTCTCAAATCCTTTAAGTTTCAAAGAAAAACCAGTAAAACATCTTTTGAAATCCAGTAAAAATATTTTTGTAGTAAAATCCAGTAAATCATAAGTGTCCCCCCTAATCACACCTTTGTTGCGGCGTGCAACCCACTCCCACCTGTCCACTCTTATTCCTCCTCCCTACATATATCACTCTTATCACTCCTGTTGCGGCGTGCAACCCGATCCCACATGTCCACCCTTATCACACTTTTGTTGCGGCGTGCAACCCGCTCCCACCAGACATATCATAACCTTATATTAATTCATGAACCTTCACAATTCAGGCCAAGCCTTTCACAATATTTCTGTTTCAACAATATTAAATACGAAACTGCATTTTCTCATAAGCTTCATCAATATCTTCTCAATCATGGTACCGACAGGAACATCAATATGTATATATAAACTTCGTAAAAACAACACCACACT
>ML246573.1:28504-70178 GCA_005239495.1 Nicotiana undulata
ATATATATATATATATATATATATATATATATATATATATATATATATATATATAAACTTCGTAAAAATAACACCACACTGCTCAATCGTGTGTACCACAAGGGAACCCAATAAACAACCAATACTCTTTATACACTCGCCACAACATATAGCCACAATCAATTGAAACCAAGCAATCACGTATACCTCAACAATTATAAAACAGTTAAACTGCATTCCTCATTACTTCCTCGATATTATTAACAATGTTTAACAATAAGACAACGACGCTAAATAGTTATAGAACAAGTAAGGCAACATCAAATAAGTTGTGAACGGGAAAGAGATCATGCTTAACAAGCAAATTGGGTGGTGCATAGATACCCGTCACCTCACCTATACACCACACCCATGCATTTCACATAGCAAACAAGTTGGGACTCCTATTCCCTCAAGTCAAAGTTAGACCAAATACTTACCTCAATCTCGCAAGCAATTCACTGCTCTAGCACTGCCTTTCCTTTAGAATTTTCTTCTGATCTGCTCGAATCTAATAACAATTTGTTCAATGTTATCAATCATAACCTAAAGGAATCATCTTTATTGAAAAGCAATGGTTTTCCTAAGTTTTCCCATTCAATTTCAAAAATCGACCCCGGACCCGCTTGGTCTAAACTCGAGGTTCGGACCAAAACCCATTTACCCAATCTCCCGAGCACGAATATACAATTGGTATTGGAATTCGTCCTCAATTCAATGTCCAATTCCCCAAAAATTAAAATCCTAAGTTGTACCCAAAAACCAATTTTTTTTTACCATGGAAACTCTAGATTTTTGGTTGAAATCATTGTTAAAAGTTGTTAGGAATTAAAAGAAACTAGTTAGAGATCACTTACCAATGATTTGAAGAAGTTTGGATCTTTGGAAAATCGCCTATGGAGGTTTAGAGTTTTAGAAAATTGGAAAAGAAGGGAAAATCCCGTCAAAAAGTTGATATAACAGGCTGCGGGTCTCGCATTTGCGAGCTGGGCTTCACATTTGCGAACCCTGGGCTTTCCGGGCATATATCACAAATGCGAACATGACCTCGCATTTCCGAACAAGGTCCTTCGCATTTGTGACCCAGGGACCTCGCATTTGCGAGATCAGAGACTTGTCATTGGCTTCGCATTTGCGAAGCCCGACCTCGCATTTGCGAGATCAGAGACATGTACACCAGATGTTCAGTTGTTGGGATTTTTTTCTAAGTCTAGACACTCCGTAGCCTACCCGAAACTCACCCGAGCCCTCGTGGCTCCAAACCAAACATGCAAACACATCTGAAAACATCATACGGACTTGTTTGCGAAATCAAATCATCAAACTAACATCAAAATCTACAGATTTGGCCTCAAAACTCAAGATTTTCTCAAGAACACTCAAATTTCTAATTTTTCAATCGGATGTCCAAATTACATCAAATCAACTCCGATTCTCATGAAACTTCATAGATATAACTTACATAACATAACAAACTTGTTCCGAGCTCCCAAACCAAAATACGGGCCCAGCATCATATATTTCACATTTTATTCCCTTTCTTTATTTCTTGAATTAACTAGCAGAACAATTTTCTTCAAAAATTGTTTTCTAAGGCTCGGGACCTCGGAATTCATTTTCGGGCATACGCTCATGTCCCATATTTTACTGCGGACCTCCCGGGATTGTTGGAACACAGATCCGGGTCCGTTTACTCAAAATGTTGACCAAAGACAACTATAATAAAATTTTAACTCTAGAAATTACTATTTCTCATATTTTAACATAAAAGCTTTCCGGTTTCACGCCCAGACTGCGCACGCAAATTGACGTATTTAAAATTAACCTTTTTTTATGACAATTAAGCATGGGGAGGAGTCTATATTTATAAAATGATCCCCTGGGTCATCACAATCTCCACCTCTAAACACACATGTTCGTCCTCGAACGAACATAGAAAGTTACCTGAATTTGCAAACAGGTGTGGATATCTACTCTGCATGTCCGACTCGGACTCCTAGGTAGCTGCCTCAACGGGCTGGCCTCTCCAGTGCACTCGAGCTGAAGGATAACTCTTTGATCTCAATTGGCGAACCTGCCGATCTAAAATGGCTACCAGCTCCTCCTCATTCGTCAAGTCTTTGTCCAATTGGACAAAGCTGAAATCTAACACGTGGGACGGGTCACCATGATATTTTTGGAGCATAGACACGTGGAATACCGAATGAACTGAGGATAACCCTGGAGGCAACGCAAGTCTATAGGCCACCTCCCCACTCTATCAAGAATCTCAAACGGCCCGATATACCTAGGGCTCAACTTACCCTTCTTCCCAAATCTCATAACACCCTTCATGGGCGACACACGAAGCAATACTCTCTCTCCCACCATGATTACCACATCACGAACCTTACGATCGACATAACTCTTTTGCCTAGACTGAGCTGCACGAAGTCTCTTCTGAATGATCTTGACTTTATCCAAGGCCTCCTGAACTAAGTCCGTACCTAGTAACCTAGCCTCTCCCGGCTCGAACCATCCAACCGACGACCTACACTGTCTACCATACAATGCCTCATAAGGAGCCATCTGAATGCTCGTCTGATAGCTATTATTATAAGCAAACTCCGCTAACGGCAAGAACCGATAAAGTCGATAACACAAGCGCGGAGCATATCCTCCAATATCTGAATGGTACGCTCAGACTGCCCGTCAGTCTGAGGGTGAAATGTTGTACTCAACTCTACTCGGGTACCCAACTCACGCTGAACTGCTCTCCAAAAGTGCGAAGTAAACTGTGTACCCCGATCGGAAATGATAGACACGGGAACCCCATGAATGGGAACAATCTCCTGAATATACAACTCAGCCAACTGCTCTAAAGTATAAGTACTTGCCACATGAATGAAATGTGCTGATTTAGTCAGCCTATCCACAATAACCCAAACTGCATTGTTTTCCTCTGAGTCCGTGGGAGTCCGACAACGAAGTCCATAGTGATACGCTCCCACATCCACTCAGGAATCTCTATCTGCTGAAGCAAACCACCAGGTCTCTGATGCTCATACTTTACCTGTTGACAATTTAGGCAACGAGCCACATATGCCACAATGTCCTTTTTCATCCTTCTCCACCAATAATGCTGCTTTAAATCTTGGTACATTTTTGCTGCACCTGGGTGAATAGTATACTTGGAGCTGTGAGCCTCCTCAAGGATAAACTCACGAAGGCCATCGACATTAGGCACACACAACCTACCCTGCATCCTCAAAACGCCATCATCCCCAACTATAACCTGCTTGGCATCACCGTTCCGAACTGTGTCCCTAAGGACTGCCAAATGTGGGTCATCATCCTGCCGCTCCCGAATACGGTCAATTAAGGAAGACCGAGAGACAATACAAGCTAGAATAGTGCTGGGAGAAATTTCCAACCTCACAAAATGATTAGCTAATGTCTGAATATCTGAGGCTAACAGTCTCTCATTGACTGGAATGCACGCAAGGCTGCCCATACTCACCGCCTTCCTACTCAATGCATCGACCACCACGTTGGCCTTACCTGGATGATACAATATGGTGACATCATAATCCTTCAGTAACTCTAACCATTTCCACTGTCTCAAATTTAGATCCTCCTACTTGAATAAGTACTGGAGACTGCGATGGTCAGTGAAAACCTCACACGACACGCCATAAATATAGTGTCTCCAAATTTTCAATGCATGAACAATGGCTGCCAACTCTAAGTCGTGAACAAGGTAATTCTTCTCATGGAATTTCAACTGACGAGACGCATACGCAATCACTCTGCCATCCTGCATCAACATTTCTCTAAGGCCAACTTGTGAAGCATCACAATATACAATGAAGGAACCCAAATCTGATGGTAACACCAATACCGGAGCTGAAGTCAAGGCTGTCTTGAGCTTCTGAAAGCTCGCCTCTCACTCATCTGACCATTTAAATGGGGCACCTTTCTAAGTCAATTTAGTCATTGGGGATGCTATGGATGAGAATCCAAAAACGACGGTAATAACCCACCAAACCCAAGAAACTCCTAATCACCGTAGCCGTAGTAGGTCTAGGCTAGTTCTTGACTGCCTCTATATTTTTAGGATAAAACTGAATACCCTCTGCTGATACAATATGACCCAAAAGGCTACTGAATCCAACCAGAACTCACATTTAGAAAACTTGGCATTCAACTGATTATCTCTCAAAGTCTGGAGGGCTATACGGAGATGCTGCTCATGCTCCCCCCAACTGTGGGAGTATATAAGAATATCATCAATGAACACAATCACAAAAGAGTCCAGATGGGGCTTAAAAACCCGATTCATCAAATCCATAAAGGCTGCTGGAGCGTTAGTCAATCCAAAGGACATGACAAGAAATTCATAATGCCCATATCTCGTCCGAAAGGCTGTCTTAGGAACATCAGACGCCCTAATCTTCAGCTGATGATAGCCTGACCTCAAATCAATTTTTGAAAACATCTTAGCACCCTTAAGCTGATCAAATAGGTCATCAATCCTCGACAACGGATATTTATTCTTAATAGTAGCTTTATTCAGCTGCCGATAATCTATACACATTCTCATCGACCCATATTTCTTCTTTACAAACAAAACCGGTGCACTCCAAGGCGAGACACTGGGTCGGATAAAACCTTTATCTAACAAGTCTTGCAACTGCTCTTTTAATTTTTTCAATTCTGGTGGGGCTATCCGATATGGGGGAATGGAAATGGGCTGAGTGCCCGGAGCTACATCAATACAGAAATCAATGTCCCTGTCGGGTGGCATAACCGGCAGGTCTGCAGGAAATACCTTAGGAAACTCACGCACGATAGGAACTGACTCTATGGAAGAAACCTCAGCATCAGAATCACGAATATGAGTCAAATAAGTCAAAAATCCTTTTTCCACCATGTGACGAGCCTTAGCATATGAAATTACTCGGCTGGGAGGATGACTAGGAGTCCCTTTCAATTCTAATCGAGGCAACCCTGGTATGCCTAGGGTAACTGTCTTGGCGTGACAGTCTAAGATGGCATGATATGGTGACAACCAATCAATTCCCAATATAACATCGAAGTCAACCATGTTTAGAAGCAACAGATCAACACTAGTTTTAATAATTTCAATGACTACCACGCACAAACGATATACTTGATCTACCACAATCGCCTCCCCCATCGGCGTAGACACATAAACAGGAACACTCAAGGGCTCGCGAGGCACATCCAAATATGAAGCAAAATAAGATGAAACATACGAATAAGTAGACTCCGGATCAAACAAAACTGAAGCAACTCTATCACAGACTGAGATGATACCTGTAATAACAGCGTCGGAGGACTCCGCTTCAGGCCTGGCTGGAAATGCATAAAGTTGGGGCTGGGCCCCGCCACCCTGAACCACACCTCTAGGAGGACCTCCACCTCTAGCAGGCTGACCCCCACCTCTATCTATCTGTCCTCCACCTCTAATATTCTGGCCTCTACCTCTAACTACCTGACCCCTACCCCTTGCTGGCTGGGAAGGTGGTGCCAGAACTATGGCATGAGAACCCTGGTACCGTTGCTGATTACTCAGAAACTTCGGGCAAACTCTCCGAATGTTCCCATATTCACCACACTCAAAACATCCTTCCTGATATGAAGGCTGACCTTGACGAACCGGCTGACCATGATTATAACTCTGCAGCGGAAGTGCTCTGATCGGAGCTGAATGAGCACTGTAGACTGGCTGAGCAGAAGGAGGCATATAAGAGCCACGACCCCCTAAAGTACTATGTGAAACCTGTAGTGCTGAATGGAATGTCCTGGAAGAATGACCTCTACTATGTGAAATCTCGCCTCCAGATGAGGCATCACTAAAACCGCCGGAATGACGAGGCCTCTTATCTGACCCCTGACCTCCCATCCCAAGAACTGACTCAATCCTCCTAGCTATATTAGCTGTATCCTGAAGAGAAATCTTGGACCCCGTCTCCTTGGCCATTTGTAACCTGATGGGCTGAGCAAGGCCATCAATGAACCGTCTGATCCTCTCCCTCTCTGTGGGCAATATAAGAATATCATGTCTAGCCAGATCCACAAAACGAGTCTCATACTGAGTCACAGTCATGCTGCCCTGCTGAAGTCGCTCAAACTGACGACACTTATCCTCTCAAGCAGTGACAGGTAAGAACTTCTCCAAAAATATATGAGTGAACTGATCCCAAGTCAGAGCAGGTGATCCAGCTGGCTTAGTCAACAAATAGTCCTTCCACCACTACTTGGTGGAACCCGTCACATGAAAAGTCGCGAAATCAACCCCATTGGTCTCCAAAATACCCGTATTGCGTAACACCTCATGAAAACTATCCAGATATTCTTGAGGGTCCTATGAAGTAGCACCATTGAAATGGAGAGGGAATAACTTAATGAACCTGTCGAGTCTCCACAGGGCATCGGTGGACATAGCTGCCCCATTAACGGGCGACACCGCTGCAACTGGCTGAATTATCCTAACGGGATCAACTACTGGGGTCTGGTCCTGGGGAGTAGTCTGGACTGGAGTGTGGGTAGCAGGAGTCTGAATCCCTCCCCAGCCTGAGACACGGATGCAACACCAGGGAATGTGCCCGTCTGGGACACACTCTCCATCAAGCCCACTAAACGTACCAAAGCATCCTGAAGAACCGGGGTAGCAATAAACCCCTTGGGAACCTGAGCTGGTCCCGCCAGAATAGTCTGAGCCAGAACCCTCTCATCAATATCAATCTGGGGTTCCGAAGCTGGGGCTGCAGCCTGAGCAATGGGCTGAGTCCTGCCCCTACCTCGGCCTCTGGCGTGGCCTCGGCCTCTGCCTCTAGTAGGAGCTGCTGCTGCTGGAGGACTGGAATTCTGATCAGCAGAAGATGAAGCACGTGTTCTAGCCATCTACGAGAGAGTAAAAGAATCTAGTTAGTATTTTTGGGATACAAGAATCCCAAGATGGAGTAGAAATAAAATGGATTTATTTCCTAACTCAATAGCCTCCGATGGATAAGCACAGACGTCTCTGTACCGATCCTTCAGACTCTACTAAGCTTGTCATGGATTGTGAGACCTAAGTAACCTAGTGCTCTGATACCAACTTGTCACGACCCAAATTCCCAACCTTAGGGATCGTGATGGCGCCTAACACCACACTTTCTAGGCAAGCCAATGGTAGAATTCGCTGGACTAATTCTCCTTTGATTACTTACTTAAGCAGGAATAAATAAAATTAAAGCAACTCAATTTAAATGTTTTGCGATGAAGTACTACCAATAGAAAATATTAAACAATTAAATAGAAGGAACCACGAACTAAAAGTATAAATAGCTCTAAGCCTACCCCAGAGTCTGGTGTCACAAATCCATGAACTACTAAAGAATACTACAAATAATGGCTGAAAGAAATAGTGTAACTGTCCTGAATGTAATAAAACAGTATATGTAAAATAGGAGAAGACTCTCGGAATCTGCGAACGCCGGCAGATGTACCTCGTGTATCCAACTGAATAGGTGGTCGCTCTGGTATCCTCTACTGCTGACTAGTACCTGGATCTGTGCAAAAGAGCATAGAGTGTAGTATCAGTACAACTGACCCCATGTACTGAGTAAGTGTCGAGCCTAACCTCGACGAAGTAGTGACGAGGCTATGGCGGGGCTTTAACAATAAAACTGTGACAACAATAATATATAAAGCAAGTAGGAAATCTAAACAAACAAATTCAAATACTGCAACAATAATACAATAACTCAACCGCCTCTTTCAGGCCTCAGTTATAACCAATTCTCAATAATTCCAAGTTTGTCAAACTTTAACTTTGAATGAAAGTATTGCTAAAATATAAAAAAGATAGTAAAATAAACATTCAAACTTTTCCGAATCTGTAAGTCTCAAATCCTTAAGTTTCAAAGAAAAACCAGTAAAACATCTTTTGAAATCCAGTAAAAACGTTTTTGTAGTAAAATCCAGTAAATCATAAGTGTCCTCCCTTATCACACCTTTGTTGCGGCGTGCAACCCGCTCCCACTTGTCCACCCTTATTCCTACTCCCTACATATATCACTCCTGTTGCGGCGTGCAACCTGATCCCATCTGTCCACCCTTATCACACCTTTGTTGTGGCGTGCAACCCGCTTCTACCAGACATATCATAATCTTATATTAATTCATGAAGCTTTCACAATTCAGGCCAAGCCTTTCACAATATTTCTGTTTCAACAATATTAAATACGAAACTGCATTTTCTCATAAGCTTCATCAATATCTTCTCAATCATGGTACCGACAAGAACATCAATATGTATATATAAACTTTGTAGAAACAACACCACACTGCTCAATCGTGTGTACCACAAGGGAACCCAATAAACAATCAATACTCTTTATACACTCGCCACAATAATTGACCACAATCAATTGAAACCAAGCAATCACGTATGCCTCAACAATTATAAAACAGTTAAAATGTATTCCTCATTACTTCCTCGATATTATCAACAATGTTTAACAACAAGACAACGACTCTAAATAGTTATAGAACAATTAAGGCAACATCAAAGAAGTTGAGAACGGGAAAGGGATCACGCTTAACATGTAAATTGGGTGGTGTATAGATACCCGTCACCTCACCTATACACCACACCCATGCATTTCACATAGCAAACAAGTTGGTACTCCTATTCCCTCAAGTCAAAGTTAGACCAAACACTTACCTCAGTCTCGCAAGCAATTCACTGCTCTAGCACTGCCTTTCCTTTAGAATTTTCTTCTAATCCGCTCAAATCTAATCAAAATTTGTTCAATGTTATCAATCATAGCCTAAAGGAATCATCTTTATTGAAAAGCAATGGTTTTCCTAAGTTTTCCCATTCAATTTCGAAAATCGACCCCATACCCGCTTGGTCTAAACTCGAGGTTCGGACCAAAACCCGTTTACCCAATCTCCCCCGAGCAGGAATATACAATTGGTATTGGAATCCGACCTCAATTCGAGGTCTAATTTCCCAAAAATTAAAATTCCTAAGTTCTACCCAAAAACCAAATTTTTTTACCATGGAAACTCTAGATTTTTGGTTGAAATCATTGTTAAAAGTTGTTAGGAATTGAAAGAAACTAGTTAGAGATCACTTACCAATGATTTGAAGAAGTTTGAATCTTTGGAAAATCGTTTATGGAGGTTTAGGTTTTTAGAAAATTGGAAAAGAAGGGAAAATCTCGTCAAAAAGCTGATATAACAGGCTGCGGGTCTTGCATTTGCGGTGCGAACCCTGGGCTTTCCGGGAATATATCGCAAATGCAAATAGGACCTCGCATTTGCGAACAAGGTCCTTCGCATTTGCGACCAAGGTTCTTCGCATTTGCGACCAAGCGACCTCGCATTTGCGAGTTCAGAGACTTGTCATTGGCTTCGCATTGCGAAGCCCGACCTCGCATTTGTGAGATCAGAGACCTGTACACCAGATGTTCATTTGTTGGGATTTGTTTCTAAGTCTAGACACTCCATATCCTACCCGAAACTCGCCCGAGCCCTTGTGGATCCAAACCAAACATGCATACACATCTAAAAACATCATACAGACTTGTTTGCGAAATCAAATCATCAACTCCGATTCTCATGAAACTTCACAAATAGGACTTACATAACATAACAAACTTGTTCCGGGCTCCAGAACCAAAATATGGGCCCGACATCTTATATTTCACATTTTATTCCCTTTCTTTATTTCTTGAATTAACCAGCAAAATAAGTTTCTTCAAAAATTGATTTCTAAGGCTGGGGACCTCGAAATTCATTTTCGGGCATACACCCAAGTCCCATATTTTACTGCGGACCTCCTGGGATCGTCAGAACACAGATCCGGGGCTGTTTACTCAAAATATTGACCAAAGTCAACTATAATCAAATTTTAACTCTTGAAATTACTATTTCTCATATTTTAACATAAAATTTTTTCGGTTTCACGCCCGGACTGCGCACGCAAATTGAGGTATTTAAAGTTAACCTTTTTATGACAATTAAGCATGGGGCGGAGTCTATATTTATAAAATTACCCCTTGGGTCATCACAAATTTGAATCATGTTATGTAATTCCTTGAGAAAATTAGCACATATAGAAATGATTTTCATACTCCCAAGTTCCTTTACATAACTCCTTATTCTTGCATGCAGAAAATAGAAATCTCATCCGCAGTGTAACGATCCGACATGTCGTTTTGAGTATTTGCACTTCGTTCGGTAGTTTGAGGGCATGAGTAGCTTCGTATGATGTATTATGACTTGTGAGTATCGTCGGTTTTGGTTTTCAGGTGATTCGGAATTTGATCTGGAAAAATGAATTTCATGTTTGAATCTTTAAGTGGGAAGAGTTGACCAAGTTTGACTTTTGTATATTTAACCCCGGATCGGATTTCTAATTATTTTATTAGGTGTGGATGGTGATTTTGGACTTGGGCGTATGCCCGAATTTGCATTCGGATGTTTCTAGAAGGTTTCAACACTAATTATTGAAAGTTGGCAATTTGAAGGTTTGGAATGTTCATATAATGAAAGTTGAATTTAATGATATGTGGTTCGAATTATGGTTTCGAGAATTGGAATAGCTTCGTTATGTCATTCGGGGCTTGTGTGCAAAATTTGAGGTCATTCCGGATTGATTTGATATGGTTCGACAAAAGTTTTGGAAGTTGAAAGTTCAAAAGTTCATTAAGTTTGATTTGAGGTATGATTCGTCGTTTCGATATTGTTACGCGTGATTTGAGGCCTTAAGTAAGCCCATGTTATGGAACTTGTTGGTATATTCAGATGGGATGCCAAGGGGCTCAGATGAGTTTAAGACGAAGTTCAAATCATTTTGGATCATTTTGGATATGCTGTTTTCGCAGAGATTCTGGTGTGACCGCACTGCCTTGGGCACATGTACGGCACCGCAGAAGAGGTATTTGAAGTGCAAGAGTGAAAAGTGCAACTTGGAGCAAGAGCCTGAAAATGCGGAGGTTTCTTCGCATCTGCGAGGGTGCAGATGGGGTGGCCTTGGCGCAGAAGCGGGAAGGGCGCAGGTGCAGAGCTTTTCATCACACCTGCGATGTCGCAGACGCAGAATTTTCTTCCGCAGGTGCGAGTTGTATGGGATCACTCATTTTTTTAGAAGTGATGATTGGGACCGTACATGCAATTCCGCAGAAGCGGTGTTTTGGATCGCAGGTCGACTTACCTAGGCAGACTCATGATATATATCGAGGTTTGGTTCTTTTTGTCATATTTTGAGTTGGAGACTTCGAATTTGAGTAATTTTAGATGCGGTTTTCACCATATGGATTGGGGTAAGTGTTCTCTACTCGGTTTTGATTATATTTCATGAATCTATCTTATTTTTGGCATTTGGATTATGAATTTCAAATAGAAATTTGGGGGGTTTTGTCTAAAATTTTATAAAGTGAATTTTTGGGTTTTGAACATCGATTCAGAGTCAAATTTGAGTGAAACTAGTATGGTTGAACTTGTAATTTAACGGGTTTTCGGATTTTGTGAGTTTTGTTGGGTTCCGAGGTGCGGGCCTGGGTTTGACTTCTTGGTTGACTTTGGGATTTTGATTAAAGATTCCATCTTTATCGATTGGGATTGTTTCCTTTGGCATTAATTGATGTTCTTGAGTTGCTTTTGGCTAGTTTTGAGCCGTTCGAAGGTTGGTATGCACGGGATGACATTTCTAAAGTGTCGTTTGGCTTGCTCGGTATTTGTCTTAGGTCTTTTGAGGTAAGTATCTTATCTAATGGTTGAAGCACTAGTTGCCTAGATTATTTGTGATAGTTACGTGCTATAGGTGCGCACATGTATGGGGTTTGAGCCTATGTGATAACATCGACGGTATTTATCTCTGCTCAGGTTGTGCTTAGGCAATGAAAAGCCTAGAAGTGACTGTTAAGATTTCAACTACGATATTTCTCATATTTGCAACAATGTGTGAACTATTTGAGCCATGTTTGAGACTACATAGAGGTTTAATCCCTAAATGAACTTTATAAATGCTATTTTGTGTTTAAATTGCCGATTTGAGCTATGATAGCACACTTAGCAAAAGCCTACACTTTAGCATGTCATTTATACCAGTCCAGGAGCACGAGATTTGTTATTCATTAATCACATACACGTATTCTTGTTTAATAGCTCCTGTGTGATATGAAGGACAGGATGCCTGTGACCACGTTGGGCGGATTATGTTGTTATGCCTGTGACCATATCGGGCGGGTTGTGTTGTTATTACTGTGACTACGTGGGGCGAATTGTGTTGTTATGTCTGTGACTGCGCCAGGCGGGTTATGTTGTTATGCATGTGACCAAGCCCGGCGGACTGTTTTGTTATGCCTATGACCATGCCGAGCGGATTGTGTTGTTATGCCTATGACCACGCCGTGCAGATTGTGAGTATCAATATGTGAGTTGTCTGTGCAGCACGCGAGTTGTCTGAGCGGATCCAAATACTGATATTATAGCACGTGAGTTGTCCGTGCGGTTGATATTAAGCATGTGACCACGCCGGGCGGTTTATGATATTGAGCTAATGACCATGCCGTCCTGGTAGCACATTGAACTGGCCGTACTTGCATATGGATATGGATCCATCGCCTAGGGTCACACTATCATGTTTCTCTCTTGATAGTGTACACGCGGATTGTGAGAAACTGACGGATTTCTAATTGATGTGTGCTTTGGGAGAGCTGGTTATTGTTATTGGATCAGGTTGCACACTGCAACAGGCCTTATTGGCTTATGGTTATTGGATCAGGTTGGATGTCGCAACATGCCTTATTGGATTATGGTTACTGTTATTTGCTTATTGCATTTCACCCTTATTTGCAATTTCCTTGACTGTTGCCTGTAGCACTTGTATATATTCTTTATATGCTGGATTATCGACTGAGTAAAACACTTTAAAATAAAGAATTTTGAGCATCAAAACAGTTATACCTGAGATTTTCCTGATTTGATCATAGAACTGTTCTATGCTTATTGAAATTATGAACTGTACAAGCGTTGATGAGTATCATTTATAGTTCTTGATTCCTGTACCTCGTAGAGGTTATATGATACTTATTGAGTACATGGGACCGGTTTTACTCTTACTACACTTTTGCACCTTGCATGCACATTTTGGAGCTGATGTTGCTGTGTATGGCGGGAGTTGGATTGAAGATGTACTTGTATTCTGGTTATAGCTGCCTCTTGTTCTTGGTATCTTTTGATTTATAAATCTTTTTATGTACGTTTCGAATAGATGATGTATTTATTTCATACTAGCTTTATAAATTCTAAATCTTAGAAGCTCATAATTTATACTACTAGTCCTTGGGGAGTTGTATAAAATTCAGTTATTTTATTTTTAACTTTATCATTATCATTATATTGTGGTTTATTGTTAATTGGCTTACCTAGTGGGTTGAGTTAGGTGCCAAGTTAGATTTTGGGTCATGACAAGTTGGTATCAGAGCTCTAGGTTCATAGGTTCTACGAGTAACGAGCAAGTGTCTAGTAGAGTCTTGCAGATCAGTATGATGACATCCATACCTATCTTCGAGAGGCTACAAGGCATTTAGGATAAACTTCCCATATTTCTTTTTTTATCGTGCGACATTGATTCTTTGAATTCCTTCCACTCACTCGTAGGTTATGTGAGCGCTCGGTATCAGCTGTGCATCGATGACTCGAAGTTCTATGGATGAAGTGCGATGTGTGTTTTCTGTGTTTGGGTGATGGGCCAGTATAAAGGACTTGAGGTCGGGTTTTAATCGCAGCTTGAGTACGGTGTTTTCAGTTGTGTGAGAATGTGCTTTAAGACTTCTATGTATAGTGGTGTACCTATGAGTGATACTGGTGGCTCGGTGAGTGACTGGATGGCTATATGATGAGTAGTATGTGACTGCGGGATGTGTTCAGACAGTTTGGATGTGACGAGAAGAGTTTGCTTGGGATGTGAAATGACTATGAATGCTTGATTTCTGTGGATGTGTTATACAATCTTGAGTTATACTCGTTTTGAGGTATGTTGTTCATTCGTGGAATGAAATAGATTCTTGTGTCTTGTTGATGAGTTCAAACTCAGGAAGATTAAGTGATTGTGTAATAGTTGTGGCTATGTAAGGGTATAGAGAGATGTCAGTTTGAGGCTAAGCATATAGGCTATCTCCTTCGGGGTGGTCTACGGATATCTGATCCTTCGGATGTTGTGTGGAGAGTTTCTTTCTACCAGTGGGTTATATATGTTGCGATTTGAGTTTGGATCGGTGGTGAAAGTGGACCTAACTGTCATGAGGATGAGTGCGAGCTTCGCAGATGATGTGAGGTATTTTATGATTTGTGTTGCATGAGCTTAGGAAGTATTTAGTTGAATTTCAGTGCGGAATTATGGTAGTAATAGAGTATGGCTATTGTGCGTTACCGAATATTTTGTTATGTGCCTTTGAGAGAAGTGTGGGTCTACCATCGGCGATTTGATTGCATGTTTATGTGCTGTATTGGCTTTGGTCTGAGGCATACTTGTGAATCAATTATGACTTGTAGAGGTTGAGATCGAGGATGACTCGAGTGAGGAGATTTCTGGATACGAGATATATTACACTTTATGGGTATATGGAAATGACGGGATGATTTTTGTTTGTTATTCGTGACGGATGTAGTGTGCATAGAGTAGGGATTCACACGGTTGCTTAGAGGTGTGGATTACTTCTTTGGGTGCTGGTGTGCTAATGAAGAACAGATCGTTCGGCTCATTTGAGCGATTTATTTGAGATTTGAATAGGGTGGATGACTCTCGAGGAGTTTCTAAAAAGTTTTAGATTCATATGTGGCATTTGAGGATTTTACGGATTTGTATATAGCTAAGATATGAGATTTGCATTGGATGGTGCCGGGACTTGCAGTATTTTTGTAAAACTATGGATTCTACATTTCAGCATCAGAAAGGTCAAAGGAACAACTTTAAATTCACAGAAGGTCTCTTCAGAGTCGGTGTCTCGGTTGTGGTACTTCTGGGGTGCTTAAGAGGGAATACAGTGGATTATGGGCCTTAGGGAGGTGTGGTTTTATGTAAGGATATCTTGTGGTGAGCTCTGGGTAAGGATCATGGTTTTCTAGAAAGGAGAAGTGTCAATGTGAGAGTAACTCGGAAGGAACTCGGAGAAATAGGACAGCTTGGTAGTAGGTTGGATCAACAGGGTAATGGATATGATCGGTTCTTTAGGTACTTCTGATGTGGTGAGTCTCTACAAGTGCTTTATATAAATACTCTTGGGTTTGTCGACCTGCGTGGCTTGGTTGATGTGAGAGGGATTCAGTTCAAATGGCTTGGTTATGTGCAAATGGGTATGAAAGTGTCCTCGACGATTCCTGCCACAACTTGAGATAGATATTTTCTACCAGCATAAGGAGTACCTTGCGTATTGCGATTTTCTCTTGGATGGGATCAAGTCGAAGGTTTATAGCTGATTGAGTATGTATTCTACTTGTGACTCGGAGTTGATAATGGGGTTCTAGTGTGTTTTCATATGATGTCATGATAGATGTGGTGTATCGTGTGGGATTGAGATTTGCATGTGCAAGATCACAGTTCAGTTTTGAAGGGAAAGTCATGAATTTTTAGACAACATGGACGGTTTCAAATGACTAGATGAATGCTATTACTACTTAGTATTGCCTCCGAAGGGTGTGCATTTCAGAAGGCACACAATATTTTGACTTACAGATGCTTCATTGGTATTGCAGTACTCTCCTGGTTGATCGACTGCTGATGTTTTTTTTCTAACGCTAGGGGCCTCGTAATTCAATTCCGGGCATACACCCAAGTCCTATATTTTACTGCGGACCTCCCGGGATCTTCGGAACACAGATCCGGGTCTGTTTACTCAAAATGTTGACCAAATTCAACTAAAACCAAATAACTCTAAAAATTACTATTTCTCATATTTTCACATAAAAGCTTTCCGGTTTCACGTCCGGACTGCACACGCAAATCGAGGTAATTAAAATTAGTCTTTTTTAAGGCTAATGAGCCCGGAATTGATTCTTAATTCATAAGATGACCCTTTGGGTCATCACAATATCCACCTCTAAAACACACGTTCATCCTCGAACGGACATAGAAAATAACCTGAACTGGGAAACAAGTGAGGATATCTACTCTGCATGTCCGACTCTGAATCCCAAGTAGCTGCCTCAACAGGCTGACCTCTTCACTGCACTCGAACTGAGGGTAACTCTTTGATCTCAACTAGTGAACATGCCTGTCTAAAATGGCTACCGGCTCCTCCTCATAAGTCAAATCTTTGTCCAATTGGACATAGCTGAAATCTAACACGTGGGACGGGTCACCATGATATTTCTGGAGCATAGATACATGGAATACCGGATGAACTGAGGATAATCCTGGAGGTAACGCAATCTATAAGCTACCTCCCCCACTCTCTCGAGAATATCAAATGGCCCGATATACCTAGGGCTCAACTTTCCCTTCTTCCCAAATCTCATAACACCCTTTATGGGCGACACTCGAAGTAACACCCTCTCTTCAACCATGAATGCCACATCACGGACCTTACAGTCGACATAACTCTTTTTCCTAGACTGAGCTGCATGAAGACGATCCTGTATAATCTTGACCTTGTCCAAGGCCTCCTGAACTAAGTCTGTACCCAATAACCGAGTCTCTCCCGGCTCAAACCATCCAACTGGCGATCTACAACGTCTACCATATAATGCCTCACAGGGAGCCATCTGAATGCTCGAATGATAGCTATTATTGTAGGAAAACTCCGCTAACGATAATAATTGATCCCAAGAACCTCCAAAGTCATAAACATAGGCGCGAAACATATCCTCTAAGATCTGAATAGTATGCTCGGATTGCCCGTCCGTCTGCGGATGGAGTGTTGTGCTCAACTCAACCCGTGTACCCAACTCACACTGAATTGTCCTCAAAAGTGCGAGGTAAACTGCGTACCTCGACCAAAAATGATAGACACGACACACCGTGAAGGCGAACGATCTCTCAAATATATATTTCTGCCAACCGCTCCGAGGTATAAGTATTTTCCACCGGAATGAAATGTGCTGATTTAGTCAGCCTATCCACAACGACCCAAACGGCGTCGAACTTCCTCTGAGTCCAACAACGAAGTCCATAGTGATATGCTCCCACTTTCACTCAGGAATTTCTAACTTTTTAAGTGAACCACCAGGTCTCTGATGCTCGTACTTAACTTGCTGACAATTCAGACACCGAGCTACATATGCAACTATATAATTTTTCATTCTCCTCCATCAATAGTGTTATCGCAAATCTTGATACATTTTGGTAGCACCCCGGTGAATATAATACTTAGAATTGTGAGCCTTCTCAAGGATCAACTCCCGAAGCCCCATCAACATTAGGCACACTGTCACGACCCAAATCCGAACTCAGGTCGTGAAGGCGCCCAACGCCCGGGGGGCAGGCAAGCCAACACTTGTTTTACTAACGAGATTACCTTATTTTGATAAATTGTTCCAAAACTTGTCGAATTTCAAGGTTTAAAATTGTAAGGTGGAAACGTATAACTTAGACCATTTAAATCAACATAACCAAAAGGACCGTAGATAACATATATATAGTGCCAAAAATGTAATATCTACTACGTGTGCCAAGACCTAGTGTCACAAGTCTGCGGGCGGACTAGTGGAATATACAAAAGAAGATAAAATAATTGTGCTACTGTCTGAAGTAGATGGACAGAGATAGAAAAAGACAACTCCAAAGTGCTGCTGAGGATCGCCAAGGGGGGAACAGCTCACCGTGGAGTCGGGTACAAAGTATTCTCTCAAGATTGTGCTCCGGTCTGATAACCAGATGCACCTTCCTCAGAACCTGTTCAATTAAGTACAGAAGTGTAGCATGAGTACATATAAACAAATATATACCCAGTGAGTATACCGTCTAATCTCGAAGAAGTAGTGACGAGAAGTAGACGTGATACTTACTAGGTCCATGAGTAAATAACAGGGCTAAATAAGACTAAGCAGGGATAACAATCCTAGAAATCATAAAGACATGAAATATCAAATATAAATTTACAACTTACTTCTACCTGTCAACTCACAATAGTATATAATGAACTACTTTTCCTTTTCACATGAAGCAGTTTATATAATAACAACAAGACTCTCAGTGAAGTACACAACACATAGTATGCCGGAGCGTACGACCGAAGCGTTGCGAAAATAAATGTGCACTGCCGAGGGTCGAACGACTTGAACCATAGATGCATCTATTATCCCGCTCGCGAATCGATCATGCGACACAGTTTGCATAATGATAAGGCTACCCCGCTCACGAATCATACATGTGACGCGGGTGCTCATATACATACACATAATTATTAGAATTTCAGGCATTTAACAGAGATTATACTTGAAAACAAAAACTTAAGTAATGAAATATAAAACACGACTTTCTAATATATTCATGCCAATTCAAGAATAATAAACAACTCAACATACATTTAGGGATACATGTAAGGCACATAAAAGCATGCTCGTGGGTCCTAAAACTACCCGACATAACAATAATAGCCGCTACGTATCGGACTCTTGTCACTTGGTACGTACGTAGCCCCCACAGACATCAACACATAGCATTTAAATCACCAATGGGGACAATTACCTCTTACAAGGTTATAAAGGAGACTCACCTCGTGTCGAACCTACTCCCCGGGTCAAGAATGCGCCCGAAACTCCGAACTCGTCACCCAAGGACTCGAAACTAGTAAAATGTTATGTAAATATATCAAATTATACTCAAAAGCATGAAATGATCCTACTCATTTAGTCAATTCATCATTCTTGAAGAAATCCCAAAATTCACCCCGGGGCCCGCACGCTCGGATTCCAAAAATTCTCAAAGGAAACACTCACCCATAACCTAAGGACCGTTAATATGATTTTTGTATGATTTCATATCCAATTCACGGGTACTTCCCTAAATTCTAAAAAGCCCTAGGTTACTACCCAATTCCTTGATTTTCACTAATTAGGTAGTTAATTTAACTAAGAATCTAAGTATTAAACTAAGTTTATGGTAGAAATTACTTACCTCCAATAACTAGGTCGTTTGCCCCTCTTGAATGCTAAAAATCACCCCAAGGAAGAAGAAGATCAGGAAAATGAATTAAATCCCGTTATAAAAATACACTGCCCAGTGGTTTACTCTATGCGAACGCACCCTGGGCAGTGCGTTCGCGGTGCCTTAAGTGACCAGGCCCACATGGGCCTTCAATGCGAACGCGAAGGGGAACCCGCCAACGTGGAGGCTAGCTGGGCTAGACCTTCGCGAATGCGGCAAGTGGGCTGCGGACGCACAGGGTAAGGGGTAGCTGGGCTGGCCCAAATGGCCGAACTCTATGCATACGCGGGGGAGGTGTGCGAACGCACTGGGTCGGAAGCCCAACCCTTCGCGATCGCGGGGCCCTTAGTGCGAATGCACAGGGCATTCACCACCCCTGCCCAGTTCCTTCTTCGCGAACGCGGAGAAGGAAATCAGACCTGGAATTTTCTGGTGTTTTGAATTTAGCTACGAGGGGTCCAAAACTCACCCGAGCCCCTCATGGGCAGGTATTCTTGAACTGATTATGAACACTGAAACTTTAACTGTTTATAACATGCTGAGTGATCTAGACTGAGACTCATGGGCATCAAACCCATGTCTATATTTGTCATGACCCAAATTCTCAACTAGGGATCGTGATGACGCCTAACACCACACTTGCTAGGCAAGCCAATGTTAGAACTTAACTAACCTTTTCTTTTGCAGGTTTACTTAAACATAATAGAACAATTTCAAAATGAGTATTGAATCTAATATTTTTCAACAAATAACCTCATGAATAATAACCAAATAAATAAACCAAACCACGAACTAAATATATAACTACCAAGGGTCTGGTGTCACAATTAACGAACTTCTAAGTATACTGCAAATAATTGGACTGAAAGAAATATGTATCTGTTTTGAAAGAAGTAAAACATCAATCTAAATATTAAGGGAAGACTCCAGGAATCTGCGGACGCTAATAGATTTACCTCGTGTCTTCGTGTAAATGATATCAGCTGCTACTATCTCCTAACCCTGGCCGGTACCTGGATCTGCACAAGAAGTTCAGAGTGTAGTATCAGTACAACCGACCCTATGTACTGAGTAAGTGCCGATCCTAACCTCGACAAAGTAGTGATGAGTCTACGACGGGGCATTTATAACATAACCTGTGACAATATATAATAAAGCAAGAAGGAAATTCTAAACTAACAAAACAATAATTTGTAACAATGAATAAAATAACTCAGCCACTTTTTCCAGGTCTCAGCTATAACCAATTCTCACATAAGTTTCCAAATTTACTTTAAAATAACCATAAGTGCATAATATGAAAAATAGTAAAGTAAAACAGTAAGTTTTCAAATTTTTGTGTTTAAAAATCAGTAAAACATAAATGTCCTCCCTTATTGCTCCTTGTTGCGGCGCGCAACCCGCTCCCACTGTCAACCCTTATTGCTCATCCCTATATATGTGATGACCCAAAAGGTCATCCCTTGTTTTATATGTCAAAAAGGTGTTCAGAGGCCTTGAAAGCCTCCTTTTATCTCACCTCATTTTGCGTGCGCAACTCGGGCGTATAACCGGGAAGCTTTTATGTGAGAAACTAAGAAAATGCTAATTTTGCCTTTAAAATTGAATATAAGTTGACTTTAGTCAACATTTTGGGTAAACGGACCCGGACCCGTGATTTGACGGTCCTAGAAGGTCTGTAGGAAAATATGGGACTTGGGCGTATGCCCAGAATTGAATTCTGAGGTCCCAAGCCCGAAAAATGAATTTTTGAAAGAAATTATTTTTGTGAAAATATAAGAGATTTTAGAAATTTGATTATATTTAAAATTTATGGTATCGAGCCCATATTTTGGTTTCGGAGCCCGATACAGGTTCAATATGATAATTATGATATGTATGTAAAATTTGGTAAGAAACGGAAGTCGTTTGACGTGATTCAGACCCGTAGTTGTGAAATTTGATACTTTGGAAGTTTTGGAATTTTTCTTTGATTTTAAGGCTAAATTCATTGTTTATAATGTTATTTTGGAGATTTGATCACACGAGTAAGTCTGTAGGATATTTTTGAGGTTGTGTGCATGTTTGGCTTGGAGCCCCGAGGCTCGGGTGAGTTTCAGATAGGCGTCGGGGTGATTTGAACTTAGAAAATCTTGTGTTTTTGCTGTTTGCTGGTGTCCAGGTATTTATACTATGCGAACACATGGCAACCCATGTGAACGCACAATGCAAACGGGGAAGGGGGCCTGGGTTACTCTATGCGAACGCATAGACTGGCTCGCGAACGCATAGGCCAGGGGAAATAAGCCTATGCGAACGCGGCTAGTCCAGTGTGAACGCACTGCTTTAAAAGGGAGCTGGGAGATGGGGGCCATTTTACACTATGCGAACGCGACACTTGGCTCGCGAACGCATAAGCCTGGGGAATTAAGCCTATGCGAATGCGGCCAAGGCACGTGAACGCATAGAAGCAGTGTCCAGTTTTTAAAAACAGTCGCTAAAAATGGGATTTCTTCAAAACTTCATAACGTTTTCACCTAAACTCAAACTTGGGCGATTTTTGAAGAGGGATTTCACCACAAAATCATAGGTATGTGTTCTTAGACTTATTTTCTTTGATTTTCATTAACACCCATTAGATTCCTAGGCCTAAATTATGTTCTTAAGGTTAGAAAATTAGGGATTTGTGTAGAGTTCAGGCTTTTTGAATAATTGGGATTTAGACCTTGTTTTGGGGTCGGATTCTGAAACTAATTACATATTCGGGCTCGTGGGTGAATGGGTGATCGAGTTTTGGTCCAAACCTCGTGTTTTGACCAAGCAGGCCCGGGGTCAATTTTTGACTTTTTGGGAAGAATGCTAGAAAACCTATAATTAAGCATCGAAATTAAATTATTTAGCATTTATTGATGTTATGTCTAGATACAATTGAATTGGAGTCAAATTCAAAAGGGAAAGCGGTAATCGAGGCTTGAGTTGGTCGTGGAATTTGAGGTAAGTGTTTGGCCTAACTTTAGCTTGAGGGAATAGGTTTTGTGTCCTATTTGCTATGTGTTAGTATCATGTTCAACATAAAGGTGAGGTGACGAGTACCTATACGTTGGTGTAAAGTATGTCTGTGAGTCGGATATTATGAATTATGTGGTTTTTCATTGATTATTACCTTATTATTGCTTGAGTTTCACTTTGTGGTTATTCATATTGGTGGAAATTCTTGGTATTGAATAGTGTTGAGTGTTGAGTGTTGGTTTCAGTTGAGAAATTCTGTGTGAAGATATTTACTTGAGTGAGATTGGTTATAGATGTGCCCCTTGCCGGGATGGTGATAATTCTACTGTTGTTCCCTTGCCGGGATGTTATGATTTATTGTTGTGGTTTATATTATTGATTTTCCTTGTCGGACTTCTGTTATTGATATTGTTTGGGTAAGGAAGAGTGTAAAGCACTAAGGGTGATGCCGTGTATTCATTATTGTGAGGAGGAGAGTGTAAAAGCACGAAGGGTGATGTCGTGCCATATTATGATATTTAAAAGCACGAAGGGTGATGCCGTGCCGTTTCTATTGATTCATTGTGAGGATGAGGGTAAAAGCACGAAGGGTGATGCCGTGCATTTGCATTTACTATTTGGTGAGGATGAGAGTAAAAGCAAGAAGGGTGATGTCGTGCACTGTTTTTCTTCGTGTTGCTATTTCCTGCTGTTTAAGTTGAGATTTGAATTGTTGCCTTATTTCGTTATTTCCATTATTTGATATTTCTTCCCCCAACAGGTTCCCCTTTACTTTGTGCTTAGCTGTTTACTTCCTGCTGTCATTATTTCTTTCGTATATTATTAAATTGCACAGGGTGATTTGGTTGTCGTGTCCTAGTCTCGTCACTACTTCGCCGAGGTTAGGCTCGACACTTACTCAGTACATAGGGTCGATTGTACTGATGCTACACTCTGCACATCTTTGTTGTGCAGATCCCAGTATAGGACCATACGGACCTTAGAGAGAGGAGGCTGCCTTCAGTCCACGTGGAGACACCGAGGTAGTCCTGTTGGCGTCCTCAGGCCTTGGCGTCCTCTCCTACTTCTTTTGTATTATGTTCTAGTTATTTCAGAAACAAATGTACTTTATTTCATTCAGACCTTTATATGTATTATTCATATACTGTCCGTGAGTTTGTGACTCCAAAATTCTGGGATTGGTATTGTGAAACCTCGTTAAGGCATTAAATTGAGTTAATATACTTTGCTTCATTTTGTACTTTCATTTATGTTAGTATGGTATTTCACATGTTATTGAATAATAATCAAGGAATAAGGTAAATTAAACATTCACGTTGACTTACCTAGCGGGTTCAACGTTAGGCGCCATCACGGTCCCGACGGTGAAAAATTCGGGTCGTGACAATATCATCCTTATTTCTCCTGTTGCAGCGTGCAACCCGATCCCACCTGTCCACCCTTATCACTCCTTGTTGTAGCGTGCAACCCGCTCCCACCAGACAGTTACATTCCATTATTTATAATAAAAAGGGTTCCACAAATTAGATCAAAAACTTTCCCAACATTGTTGTCTCAACAATTATAAACAGAACAAGTTTCACTTAAATAACAATACGAGTAGAATATGAAATGTCGACAACAAAAGAATGAGTACTTCCAAACTTACGAATTTGAACAACGCTACAAGAAGAGTATGGGAAACAATAGAGTAAAACAGTAAGTTTTCTAGTCTTTATCATATAATCAAGAAAACATGAATATCCTCCCTTATTGCTCCTTGTTGCGGCGTGCAACCCGCTCCCACATGTCCACCCTTATTGCTCCTCCCTATATATATCACCCTTATTTCCTGTTGCGGTGTGCAACCCGATCCCACTTGTCCACTCTTATCTCTTCTTGTTGCGGCGTGCAACCCGCTCCCACCAGATAATCACATCTCTTTATTTAATAATAGATTTCACAATTAGGTCAAGGCCTTTCGCAATATTTATGTCTCAACAGTGATAAACAGAAAACTGTACTATTCATAAACTTCATCACTATCATTTCAAAATGAAACCAACCGGAATGAATATATATCGTAAAACACTATCAACCAGCTCAATCTTTATGTACTACAATGAAACCAAGGGAACAACCAACACTTTCCAAAAATACTTGAAACAATACTTAACAACAAGTTGATGAAACCAAGTAGACACGGGGAAGGGATCATGTTCAACAATTCATTTGGTGGTGCATAGATACTCGTCACCTCACCTATACACCACACACATGCAAATTCACATAGCATTTAAGTTGGGGATTCCTATTCCCTCAAGTCAAGTTTAAAGAAAGCACTTACCTCAGTTTCACAAGCAAATTACTGCTCTAGCACGACTTTTCCTTTAGAATTTACCTTTAACCCGCTCGAATCTAATCACAATCGGTTCAATCTCATCAATTATTGCTTAAAAGAATTAACTTTAATGAGGAACTATGATATTCCTATGTTTTCTTATCAAAATACAAAAATTGACCCCGGGCCTGCTTGGTCTAAACTCGAGGTTCGGACCAAAATACGTTTACCCATTCTCCCCCGAGCCCGTATATACAATTGGTTTTGGAATCCGACCTCAATTCGAGGTTAAAATTCCCAAATTTCGAAATTCCTAAGTTCTACCAAAAATTCCCAATTTTTACCTTGAAAACTCTAGATTCTAGGTTGAAATCTTGTTAAGGATTAAAATAAATTAGTTAGAGATCACTTACCAATGAGTTAGAGAAGTTTGGGTCTTTGCAAAATCGCCTATGGAGGTTTAGGGTTTGAGAGAATTGAAAAATGGGTGAAAATCCCGTCTAAAATCTCGCTTAACAAGCTGTAGATGTCGCATTTGCGATCCAGGGTTCGCAATTGCGAACCCTTGCAAAAGAGAAGAAAGCCTTCGCAATTGCGAACAAGGAAGGGATGGAAAATTTCGCATTTGCGACCAAAAGTTCGCAATTTCGAACTGGGATGTTCGCAATTGCGACAACACCAGAAACCAACAATTTTTCCCGACACGAAAAGGAGGATAACTTCCTCATACGATGTCCAAATTCGATGATTCTTTTTTCTATGGCTCCGTAATTAGGATAATGATCTAGTAGTTCAACAAATACTGAATTTGATCTCATTTGCTTAATGTGGTATCATTTATGCTTGAAGAAACGATGACGAAGCATAAAAAACAAGCGCAACATAGCCTAAACCTTTCCGAAACTCACCCAAGCCTTCGGGGCTCCAAACCAAACATGCACGCAAGTCTAAAAACATCATACGGACTTGCTCGTGCGATAAAAGCATCAAAAGAACATCAAAAACTACGAATCTAACCTCAAAACTCATGATTTTCTCAAGAACACTCAAATTTTCTAACTTTTCAACCAGACGTCTGAATCACGTCAAATCAAATCCGATTCTCATCATATTTCACTGATAAGACTTAAATTTCATAACTAACTTGTACCAGGATCCGGAACCAAAATACGGCCCCGATACCAACGATTTCACACATTAATTCATTTTTTTATTTTCTGTAAAAACCAGCACAATAGTTTTCTTCATCACAAGGATCCCGTCCTTATATAACTTCCACCGCGGCTTGTATCTCGATTTAAACATATCAAATCATATTAAAATGCGAGGATCTCATCCTCAGTTCTGAATCACAAGTAATATGCACATCGTGCCACTCGAAACATTCCCTTTCTTCTTTTAAATATTTTTCGTTAAACAAAATTACAACACGTAATGTTAAACATATCTATATCCATAGAATTTCTCAATACAAGTATTCACATAAGTATATTTCAGAGTTCCGAAGCTCACCCGAGAGTGGAGCATATTAGGAGGACTTTCCTAGATACTCATAACTGAATCAAGTTAAGGAAATTGTCACTTTATAATAACTAGAGATCGTACTTGTAATGACACCATCTGGTGTAGCGACCTCAACCATACCACAGAAAATATATCAACAAGTTGGGTCTCCACCTCTAGGAGTCTGACCTCCACCTTCGACATTCCGACCCCTTTCCCCTAGCTGGACATGTAAGTTGAGTTGTAACTGCAACGGGCACGTAGCCTGAGTGCTCTGATGAGATATGACTCTCCCTAGTCTAGGACAATTTCTGCCACTAGTCGAAATAAAGTATCAACCTGCCATGAGTCGTACAAAATTTTACGATCATAATTGAGTCCTTTAATGAGTCTGTGGACTTTCTCTCTGGCTATATGAATCGAAGTAGGAGTATGACAAGCTAACTTATAGAAACTGATGGCATACTCTGACACCATCATGGTGACCTAACGCAACCGTTCAAACCCTATGCGCCACACATTATGGAGAGTCCGAGAAACAAAATCTTTCAAAAGCATTTATGAGAACTGAGTCAAGTAGTTGACGTTGCAATGGATGGTCGTCCCCTTCGTAGGATTGCCACAAACACCGGCGGCCAATTTCTTCTTTTACTATGTTGACTCAACACTGCTGAGCTACCCCATTTATTCATATACTCTTTGTTATTATTTGGGGTAACCCTCATCCCTATTGATGCAAAATGATCACAAAAGTAGAGCACTATACAGATAAATCTTGGAATGAACCATATAGTCTTGAAGCTCGTCAACTACTGTACTCCCTCTGAAGCACCCCAAAATCCGCAACCGTGACTTCCACGCTGAGTAGACCTTCTGTAGATTTAAAGTTGTTTAAATAACTCCTTTGGTACTGAGGTATATGGTTATTAAGGAGGCAGACATACCCCAATTCCCAGCTTTATCTCTTGCAAAATCTCAGGTCTTATACATTCCAGACCAAAATCGATATAACACATGACCCCGCAATCTATTCCTTGACAGTGGACTTCCCCGCTTGGCATGAAGTCCTAGGTCACAATGTTTGATAATCCACCATGTTAAACTTTACAGCTCATATAAATCGACCACATTGCTTTCAACTATTCCCACGTTCTGCAATACTTCGTAGATATGAATCCTTCTGGAACCTGACTGGTCCAACATGTACCGACGGGGCTAGAACCTCCGCGTCTAGATCCATTTGAGGCTTTACAATAGGTGTTGATGTTCGAGCTCTAGACTGAGCTATGCTTATGTCTCTTCCCTAATCATAGGTGTCATTGGGGCTTCATTTCTTGATCGGTTGTAGACGCATTGCCTGTTGTCGATATTTGTGAGAGGACAAGAATAGGCGAGTTCAATCGTTAGTGATAGAATAAATTCGCACAATAGATTAGAATAGAAGAGAAGTTGTTCCTATC
This sequence comes from Nicotiana undulata, assembly GCA_005239495.1. Lineage (NCBI taxonomy): Eukaryota > Viridiplantae > Streptophyta > Magnoliopsida > Solanales > Solanaceae > Nicotiana > Nicotiana undulata. The sequence goes on from ML246573.1 coordinate 55,944, forward strand.
TTTATAGCCTCTGAGAGATAAGTACAGACGTTTCCGTACCGATCCCTTAGACTCTATTAAGCTTGTTCGTGAATTGTGAGACCTAGGCAACTTAGTGCTCTGATACCAACTTGTCACGATCCAAATTCCCAGCCCTAGGGATCATGATGGTACCTAACACCACACTTGCTAGGCAAGTCAATGTTAGAACTTAACTAACCTTTTCTTTTGCAGGTTTACTTTAACACAATAGAACAATTTCAAAATGAGTACTGAATCTAATATTTTTCAATAAATAACCTCATGAATAATAACCAAATAAATAAACCGAACCACGAACTAAATATATAACTACCCAGGTTCTTGTGTCACAATTCACAAACTACTAAAAATACTACAAATAATTGGGTTGAAAGATATATGTATCTGTTTTGAAAGAAGTAAAACATCAATCTAAATATTAAGGGAAGACTCCAAGAATATGCGGACGCGAGAAGATCTACCTCGTGTCTTCGTGTAAATAATATCAGCTACCACTATCTCCTAACTCTGGCCGGTACCTGGATCTGCACAAGAAGTGCAAAGTGTAGTATCAGCTCAACCGACTCCATGTACTGAGTAAGTACCGAGCCTAACCTCGACAAAGTAGTGACGAGGCTACAACGGGGCATTTATAACCTAACCTGTGACAGTATATAATAAAGTAAGAAGGAAATTCTAAACTGAAAAAACAATAATCTGTAACAATGAATAAAATAACTCATCCACCATTCCAGATCTCATCTATAACCAATTCTCACATAAGTTTCCAAATTTTCAAATTTACTTTAAAATAACCGTAAGTGCATAATATGAAAAATAGTAAAGTAAAACCGTAAGTTTTCAAATCTTTGTGTTTAAAAATCAGTAAAACATAAATGTCCTCCCTTATTGCTCCTTGATGCGGCGCGCAACCCGCTACCACCTGTCCACCCTTATTGCTCCTCCCTATATATATCACCCTTATTTCTCCTGTTGCGGCGTGCAACCCGATCCCACCTGTCCACCTTTATCACTCCTTGTTGCGGCGTGTAACCCCCTCCCACCAGACAGTTACATTTCATTATTTATAATAAAAAGGGTTCCACAAATTAGATCAAAATCTATCCCAGCATTTATGTCTCAACAATTATAACGGAACAAGTTTCACTTAAATAACATTACGAGCAAAATATGAAATGAAGACAACAAAACATTGAGTACTTCCAAACTTCCGAATTTGAACAACAGTAAAAGCAGAGTATGGGAAACAATAGAGTAAAACATCAAGTTTTCCAGTCTTTATCATATAATCAATAAAACATGAATATCCTCCTTATTGCGGCGCACAAACCGCTCCCACATGTCCACCCTTATTGCTCCTCCTTATATATATCACCCTTATTTCTCCTGTTGCGACATGAAACCCCATCCCATCTATCTACCCTTATCAATCATTGTTGCGGCGTGCAACCCGCTCCCACCAGACAATCACATCTCTTTATTTAATAATAGATTTCACAATTTAGGTCAAGGTCTTTCGCAATATTTATGTCTCAACAGTGATGAACAGAAAACTGTACTATTCATAAACTTCATCATTATCATTTCACAATGAAACCAACCGGAATGTACATATATCGTAAAACACTGTCAACCAGCTCAATCTTTATGTACTACAATGAAACCAAGGGAACAACCAATACTTTCCAAAAAGACTTGAAACAATACTCAACAAGTTGATGAAACCAAGTAGACACGTAGGCATCAATGATCATGAAACAATTAATCCAGGGATTAATTAAATTAGAAACGGGGAAGAGATCATGTTCAACAATTAATTTTGTGGTGGATAGATACTCGTCACCTCACCTATACACCACACACATGAAAATTCACATAGCATTTAAGTAGGGGATTCCTATTCCCTAAAGTCAAGGTTAAACCAAGCACTTGCCTCAATTTCACAAGCAAATCTCTGCTCTAGCACGACTTTTTCATTAGAATTTGCCTCTAGCCCGCTCGAATCTAATCACAATCGGTTCAATCTCATCAATTATTGCTTAAAGGAATTAACTTTAATGAGAAACTATGGTTTTCCTATGTTTTCTTATCAAATTACAAAAATCGACCCCGTGTAGGAAAAAATTGCTGGTTTCTGGTGAGGTCGTAATTGCGAACATTTTCATCGCAATTGCGAGCTTTTTGTCGCAAATGCGACATTTTCCAGCCCTTCCTTGTTCACAATACGAAATCTTTCTTCACTTTTGCGAGGGTTGGCAATTGCGAACCCTGGATCGCAAATGCGACATCTGCAGCCTGTTAAGTGAGATTCTAAACGGGATTTTCACCCATTTTTCAATTCTCTCAAACCTTAAACCTGCATAGGAGATTTTTCAAAGACCCAAACTTCTCTAAATCGTTGGTAAGTTATATCTAACTAATTCCTTTCAATCCTTAACAACGTTTAACAAGATTTCAACCTAGAATCTAGAGTTTTCATGGTAAAAATTGGGATTTTTGGGTAGAACTTAGGAATTTCGAAATATGGGAATTTTGACTACGAATTGAGGTCGGATTCCAATACCAATTATATATCCGGGCTCGGGGAAGAATGGGTAAATGGATTTTGGTCCGAACCTTGAGCTTAAACTAAGCGAGCCCGGGGTCGATTTTTGTAATTTGATAAGAAAACATAGGAAAACCATAGTTTCTCATTAAAGTTAATTCCTTTAAGCAATAATTGATGAGATTGAACCGATTGTGATTAGATTCGAGCGGGCTAGAGGCAAATTCTAATGAAAAAGTCGTGCTAGAGCAGAGATTTGCTTGTGAAATTGAGGCAAGTGCTTGGTTTAACCTTGACTTTAGGGAATAGGAATCCCCTACTTAAATGCTATGTGAATTTTCATGTGTGTGGTGTATAGGTGAGGTGACGAGTATCTATCCACCACAAAATTAATTGTTGAACATGATCTCTTCCCCGTTTCTAATTTAATTAATCCCTGGCTTAATTGTTTCATGATCATTGATGCCTACGTGTCTACTTGGTTTCGTCAACTTGTTGAGTATTGTTTCAAGTCTTTTTGGAAAGTATTGGTTGTTCCCTTGGTTTCATTGTGGTACATAAAGATTGAGCTGGTTGACAGTGTTTTACGATATATGTACATTCCGGTTGGTTTCATTGTGAAATGATAATGATGAAGTTTATGAATAGTACAGTTTTCTGTTCATCACTGTTGAGTAACATAGGAATTTTATCAAACACCTTATGGGTGTAAAGCCTCATAGCCCTTAGTAATTGATCTTTTCACAAATTTCTCATTCTACTACTTCTAGGTGATTTTATAATCTCAAATAGATATAACTAATACCATTTCTCATCACCCAAATGTTTACAACAATCATAAGTCAACAATACAAAACCCTAACATAGTTCTTATGGTTCTCTTTATCTAACCTATTTACTATTCTCCCAAAACTCAACAATTCATACTTATAAATGCTTAGGGAGTAGAAGCATTACCTTATTGAAGTTCAATCCTCTTGAATTCGAGTTGTAGGATTTTTTTTCTCAACAATGGCGTCTCGATAGAATATGTAATGATTTGAAGGATTTACCCATGTTAATAAGGTGTTGGAGAATTGAAATTAACTTAGAATCATCGTTAGAACTTACCTTGTATGATGGAGGGACCTTGGGGAAGTTGGGTTCTTGACAACTCCCCTTCTAAAGCATATGTCCCAAAAATTGAGGAGGAAATAAATGTAGATCGGATAAACATCGACGACGCTGTTGATACCCAATTTTTCCCTCGTATATATATATATATATATATATATATATATATATATATATATACACACACACACACACACACACACATTCAAAATAGTAAACATGAATCATATACACAATCAAAAAAGTGAACATGAAGCATACTTTGATCTATGAGCATATTATTTTATGATGGTTTTATCATCTTAACTTAGCATTTACACCCACATTAGGTTTTAAATATTTTTAGTGCATTTGTTATAACTACATTCGCATTTTAAAGGCTAAAATTGCATATTTTACAATAATAGCCCATATGCACTTATAATTACTTTATTTATGCAAAAAATAAACTTTTATATTTTTATAGTGTTAAATAGTTGTTTTTATGCACAAATGATATTTTTTTATTTATCTATTATTTTTATAAATTATTTGTTGGTTAAATTTGGGTATTAAAATCTGGCCCCAATTTTTAATTGATTTGGACCTAAGACTACCCAAACCAACCCAATTTACCTAAGCCCAATACCCTGGCGCAACTACCCTTATCCGTTTAATAACCCAAACCAGTCCGCTTAAATCCCAGTCGTTGATAAAAAATGATCAACGACTCACAGACAACCACCCCTCTTCCTTATATCTCCATGCCCCAAACGCTATCCCTCATTTCCCTAATCCCTCCGCCCTTGTTTCCCCCCTTTCACGAACCCTAATTATGCCGCCTCATGAAAATCCTCCCAAATTCCATTTCTAATGGGATTCTTTCCCCATTTACCTATCATTTCAGTGTTTTCGCCTTATTTGGTGCTTTGTTATGGAATAACTTAGGTACTTGCCTAAACATGGCAAGTACCCCGCTTTGATTCTATCCTAAACAATATTTACCTCTTGAATCTGGACGACCTTAAGTCAAAACGCGTTATTTTGTACCAATTCTCTCATATCTCGCTGATTCGCATCTAACCCTAAATGTTAGGGTTTCAGATTCTCTTTGATTCGAACCTAAACTGGTTCAAATTCTGATTTTTAGCATTACTTCATCTATATTCACTCTATTACTTGTGAATATGCTTATTTTTGTCGATTTCCTTTACTTACCCGAATTAGGGTTTCAAATCTTCTTTAATTGAACCAAATCTGATTCGATTTTATGTTTCTTTATGAACAATCTCCTGTCTATGTTTATTTTATGCTAATATGTGATTCTTTGCTATTATTTTCTGCTGATTTTGGGATTTACCTAAACTAGATTTTGTGACCCTTTTTACCTGAACCAAATCTGGTTCGATTCAGTATTCCTTTTTTTTAATAATCTCTTGTCTATGTTCACTATATGCCTTATGTGATTCTTTACCTTATTTTCTACTGATTTTGTGTATCTTCACCTAAAATTTAGGGTTTTAATTTTACTGATTTAAGTACTTGCCTTTTAGTATTTAAATTAGCTATGTTTATGTTCTAATCTCGGTACTATTTAAACCTCCCCACTCCCCTTTGAAAGAAAAGAAGTTCTAAGTTCGAAAAATCCTTTCACTACTATAAACAAAGGTTGTATACTCCTACTCTCTTGAGTAATTTTACTCTGTGTTTTGATTCCTGGTCGGCTGAAAGCCAAGGCCAGAAATCTCCAAGTTTGCTTCTGTTTGGAGATATTTCTACATTGTTGGATTCCTTTATTCCCCGTTTCATCTCAATTGGTGAGTTATTAGACCTTCTGCCATTTCATTATGATTAGTTACCCAATGTGTTAGTGCAATTAGACTATGTTATCCTAAATGTTATCACTTGTAGTTTGAGACATGTTCGCACTTAGTTTGAGTTAATTAATAAAATTCTGCCTAACTCTGTGATATTTATGACAATATCTTAAAGTTAACTTTGTTATAAACATGATTTTATACCTTTTCTAAAGGCTGGTTAGCCATGTATAGATGTGTGCCTTAATAGATTTATAAGTTTGTTTGTTGAACCTGTTATAATATGGCATGTTTGACTTTGTTCTTACCATACTATGATACCTCTAGTAACTGCCTTAATCAGTTTTAACATGTCCTGACCTACTTCTACCAATATGTTTTCTTTCTATGACCTAGTCTGATCTAAAATCTTTGTTATCATTATGAACCTTCTTATGAACTAGCTTTACTAGCATGTGATTGATTTTAATTCCTAAAACTTGATTAAGTATGCTTAGGTTCAAATATGTTTGCTATTTCTTTGTACATGTTCTATATGTGATTCTGTCCTTAAGTGAATTCCCTAATCCATTCTACTCCCTCATATTCCTTTACTCTCTGACCCTTCTGAATCCTCATTCTTAGCTCGCTGAAAGCTGAAGCTATTTAGGTTATGTCTTCTGGCCTCTCCAGTGTGACCACTGCTCAGGGTTCATGTGATATCCTTGTGAACTTTGACACCCTATGATTTGGTCCCTAGTTTTCTTTGAACTATTTCTGATCAATTTCTCTAGTGTGAGCACTACGCTGGGTTCTTGAAGCCCTTGGGAACTCTGAAACACTAGGTATTTGGGTTCTGTATGCTTAGCCTTGAAATATGGGTGAATCACTCGCTACTGGTCAATTTGAATATATGAACATGGGCTTCTAGAGCTATTATGATTTAAAGTCCTAGCATGTCCAAGTGTATTTGGGCCTGCTATAGGCTCCCTATAATTTTACTTACTTTGTAATTCATTCATTTAATTATGGTCTGTAATAATTATTTGTAATAATAATTCTGGGGTAGAAATCTTGCCTATAGGGTCAATGTGAATGTTGTGCGTTAGAAATCATGCCTATAGGTGCCTTATTGTGTTAAGTCATTATGTGCTAGCAGCCGTCATAGGCTCAATATTTGGTTCAATTATGTTCCGTTATAGACCATGATTATAGGAAATGGTATGATCTAATATGTGTGTGAATTCCTGCTTACATATTGTTTTGTTCAGATTATAGAATCATGTCTATAGGGCCTAAAACTATTCAGATTATAGAAATCATGCCTATAGGATCTAAAACTGGATCAAATCATAGAAATCATGCCTATATGATCTAAAACTGGATCAAATTATAAAATGCACGCCTGAATATGTTTAATTGTTATTTTTGCCCGTTTACTCATGAGTTTCCAAATATTGTGATGTTATACTCACTAGAAAATATGTCTATAAGATTGAAACAAATAATTCTGGGCATGTTTCTGTGACTTATCACTATTTACTATTGCATAAGAACACCTAGATACCATGTTAGTAGGCTTAATCGTATTATGCTAAAAATCAGTAGGCAAACTTTGTAGTTTCTAATAATCGCATTAAGAAACTGGTTTTACACATTGTTGCCTTCTCGTTCATTCAACATCACATAGATATCCTGCCTATATGATTATGTAATTAACAAAACCTGTCAATCCTAATCAGTTTGCGTGCATTTGTTGTCTAAATACGGAGGCTAATTTGAGCCCATACTTATTTCTATTTGAAAGTCTTAACTGTTTTGTCTGTCGCTTAGTATTTTTCCTTTTGAGCAGCATAGGTTAAGATCTAGAACCACCCTGAAATAAAGGTCTAAATGCCTCCTGGACCGTAGGCATGGGACGCGTAATGCACGCATAGGGCACGACTTAAAATCAAATAGAGCATTTTAGGTAAACAACTTAAAGATAGTAATCGGGTAGCTCGCTGAATAATATGAGTAACACCCCGTCTTGAGAGAGTTACAAAGTATTATTTATGTTGCACGGGGTGATCCTTTAGGCTAACAAACTTAGGACCCCCCACATTCCTGTTAAAATAATTCTTTCTTTGTCCAAATATTTTCTTTTCTCTTAGACTAATTCACATGATTTAAGTTCGGCCGGGACCCACCGTTGTGGACCTCGAGGAGTGCCTAACACCTTCTCCTCGAGGTAATTTGAGCCCTTACCCGATCTTTGGATGCGCAAACTGGTAAGCCTGAGTCATTTGCAAATATGTGCCCTAACGCACCTTAATCTGTTAGGTGACGACTCTCTCTTTTAATAACCCTTCCTTTTAAAAGAGTTGTCAACGTCGAAACCCGATTTCGCGAGAGAAAGGGGCGCGACAGCATATCGACTCCACTAGGATATCCTTAGGCTCTTACCATAATGAACTTGGTCTGTGTGAATTAGTCTCCCTCGATAAGCGTGTCTTTATGCTTGAATTCGCCGTTTTATTTGCTACATGCACACCCCTTCCCTATTTTCCCTATACATGAATTTACATGCAATTCTTCACTTAATCTTGTTACAATATGTACCCCCTCCATTGTTTCCGGATCATGTCCGCTAGCTTCAATCTCTAAAAGTTTGTTATGTCTTTCCCAATCCCTACCCCTTTTACCGCTTTATTATTTTTTCACTGTACGAACTAACTCTTTTCCTGTTTTTCTTTATTTCCTGTCTTTACATTTATTAAATACTGCATTTATCGCTTTCATCATGCAAAATACTTGACAATGTGTTGTTTTATTTTGCATAATTACATGCTCTGCATCATATTCCACTCGTGCGCAATTAATACCATAGCGACACTTGATGAGTGTCCCCGCTCTTCCTATATTACCCTTTTTAAATTTGGAAAGGCTTATTTGCAGTAAAACTAGTCATTCAGCGGTGCAATCGACGGTTTTGTGCCTTTCCCTTTCAAGATTTCCGCTTGAGGGTACCAGTCTAGATTTCTATAGAAAACCTTACTCTCATGTTAACTGTGCATGCATCATGTCCAAACCGAGCATGAGTAGTATGTTATCCGCATAATAACTCTCTAAGGCAAGCCTTGTCCAAAGCCCATCAGGATTTCCATAATCCCAACGGGCACAATCATGATATGTGCATTATTTGGAGAAAACGTGCCAATATGCTAATCATCAATGTGTAAGTAGTCAAATTCGGAGGGGGAAAGGGCTAACTTTATCTGTTTTGCAGAAATGAGGCACGAAGTCCCTATGTTCGGCATGGTCCGAAGTATCTCACCTCTATTGCTAGACTGGTGGGAACTCTCGCCAAGCGATAAGAACCATATGAAAAGAATTCTTGGAAATTTACCTTATTTGCTAGACACTCAGCCAAACAACGTACTGGTCGAGGCCGCTACTATGTTCTGGGATGAAAAGAGGGTTTTTTTCCGTTTCAGTAATATAGAGATGACTCCCCTTCTTGAGGAAATATAAGGCTTTTTAGGCTACCCCGGGACAACCCTGGTCTGTTGGTACCGAAAATCGTACTACTAGGGGGTTTCTGAAAATTATGGGTCTTAGAAAGAATGACGAGTTAGTCTGCCTGAAGAATTCGTACATAACTTTCGACCTCCTTTACGAAAGTTATAGGAACAACACATCCTACCATATCTATCATGCTGAGTTTACCATCACTTCCCTGGGCTGTACTCATCGTCGAGTTTTTGTGTTCATCGTCTGTTTTCTAGGGATGATAGTATTTCCAATTCAAAGAGACAGGATTCACACTCGTTTAGCTATGGTCACCAAGACCTTAATGGAAGGGATTGAGGGACAAACTTACACTATTGTCCCAATGATCATGGCAAATATATACCGAGCCTTAGACCGCTGAAAAAAGGGATTCAAACATTTCGAGGGTTGTAATTTGTTACTGCAAATATGGTCGTTGGAGCATCTTCAAAGAGGATAGTATCGTCAGGAATTTTTGCGGCGACCGTGGAATGACCACATAACTTTTCACCATCCAAAAAGAATGACTTTCATCCCAGACAAGTTTGCACAATCGGAAAATGTTGTGCATTGGGTTTCTTTAGCAACTTGACTGATGACAAGGTCCATTGGATGTTCGAGTGGTTCCCTACTAGCGAGTTCATCATCAGTTCAAGGGATGTTCTCGCTTAGTGTTGATTGGGTTGATGGGTATCTATCTTATGCTCCTATCAGGGTCATGAGACAGGCTGGGAGAAAACAAGTCATACCAAGAGTTTCTATGATGGTTCACTACAAAGCAGACTTTCAGGGTGATGCCATTCTATTCAATTGTGAGGCCAAACACATGTGGCATCTGAAGATTATTATGGAAAGGATACCGTCGAACCAAATCGGTAACACGCCAGTCATGCATATTTATACCTATCATGGTTGGATGATGACATAGCGGGAGAAGTCAAGCCAGGGATCAATCAAGGAAACAGGGTCATAGACGATGTTGCTGAAGCACAAGTAAAATATAAGAGGCTGTGCAAGAGAATCTTTGAGTCTAAGGCCAGACATTTGGAACAACACAAGGTAGACATGGAATCAATCAATGAATGGAGGGACATTGCTACATAATCAACAAAGAGGTTGGAGTACTTAGAGCAGGGTCTAATGGAACTTGAAGGGAAGATGAGGAAAAGGATCGTGGATTGTCAGAATGCAGAGGGCAACGAAGGAGGACACCTAGCAAGGGCGTATCTGCTGCTTGACATACGCGACCTGAGAAATCTGATCGATGGGGCCAAGAAGGCGAATCTTGGAGAAGGTCCCTCTGGACCAAGTAGATTAGAATTATTGTTTACTTGCTTCTCTAGAGTCATTTTAGAAATTGATTGTAATAAGCAACTCTTTTGATTATTCTTATTTTAGAGGTTTGATCTATTTATTACATTAACGAAATGAGGCAATTATCGGCATTAAGTTTCTCCAAATCTACGTGTCGCTAGGCCTACCTTGGGCACAACGAGGTCCCCAAATTAGGACGCGAATTTATAATTCCTCAATATATATTTAAATACTACAAACATCCTTCCAAAATCCCCTACTGACTTGTTTACCTTTTTGCTTTTCTTTGTTTTGATTATTCCCATTCCCTAAGGTTGGTTCGTGCATACTGGAATCATCAACGTATCATACCAAATCCATAGTCCCTCCACCTCCTCCTCCTCCTCCAAGTGATCCTAAAAGTAAGGGAAAGGCTAAGATGGATGACATGAGTGGTATCAGGAAAGATAACGATGTGCATTCGGAAAATATTGAAACTTCAGATGGTCGGAGTACTCCGGCACAGAATGATTTGGTTCTACGGTTGGAGCAGAAAATATTGGAGTTACAAGGGGAACTTGAGCATGTCCGCAACTTGGAAAACCTTTCCCTCACTTTAAATGTCCCAGATGTTAACCAACAGAACACCCAAAACACAGCACCCCCTCAAAATACACCAAACCAACATCCAAAAAATCCTCTCGCACCTCATCAATACACCACGCCTCCCCAAAATCCTAATCCTCCACCAGTACCGACTCTTTCTCATCACTAACATCACACAACTCAGTATCCACAAACTACTACCTACCATACACCTCAAAATACACCACAACCTATCCCCGATCCGCAGAATTCAACCAATGATCACCACTACACCCAAATCCCCGGTATCCACCAAAGTAACCCCATATACGTAGAAACTCTACCTCACCCTACTCAACATACCCCATACACACAATAATCCACCGAGAAGGACCTACTTATTAAAAATATAGCATAGGAACTTAAGAAGCTCACAAGCTGAGTCCAGGGTGTCGAAGGGGGTAAATGCATTGAGGGTTTAAGCTATGAAGATCTGTGTATTCAACCGGATGTAGAACTGTCGGAGGGTTACAAACCTCCCAAGTTCGAGATATTTGACGGAACAGGTGACCCAAAGGTGTATCTAAGGACATACTGTGACAAGCTCATAGGAGTTGTAAAGGATGAAATGATTCGCATGAAACTGTTCATGAGAAGCCTTATCTTGGTACATCAGTCAAAATCCAAAGAAATGGGTCAGTTAGGTAAGCATGGCATCATATTTCATGGATCGGTTTAGGTTTAATACGGAGAATGCACCAGACATCTTCTACATACATAATCTCAAGAAGAGTCCAACAGAGACTTTCCCTGAGTATGCTACTCGGTGGAGATCGAAAGCTGTGAAAGTAAGGCCGACATTGGAAGAAGAGCAGATGAACAAGTTCTTTGTCCGGGCCCAGGATCCACAATACTACGAAAGGTTAATGGTTATAGAGAATCATAATTTCTCCGACATCATCAAATTAGGGGAAAGGATTGAAGAAGGAATCAAGAGCAGAATGGTAACTAATTTTGAGGCATTACAGGCTACGAACATAGCTTTACAGTTAGGGGGAATATCCAAAAAGAAAGAAGTAGGGGCCGTGATGGTGGCCCAAGGTCCAAAATTTCCTCTTACATATCAAACACCTTCATCTACATATCAGCCTTCACCTCCCAGATATTCGCCCCTCTTATTCGCATGGCCTGGTCTGGTCAGTACCCAACAACCTCCACTGCCTACCATACATATAACACCCAGCCAGCATATTACCACTCACCGCCAACCCACTAAAATTATTAGAAACCAAGACCAAATTTCGATCGTAGGCCGCCTAGACAATACACCCTTACTGCTGAACCTATCGATCAATTATACGAGAGACTAAAAGTTGCTCGATATGTCACCCTATTCCCATCGTTACCATAGAAAAGTCTTCTCAATGGGTCAATCCAAATAAAACATGTGCCTACCACTCTGGCATGAAAGGTCATACCATTGATGAATGTCGCACTTTGAAGGAAAAGATACAGACACTAATTGATACCAAGGTCATACAAGAAAAGGAGGCTACACCTAATATCCGCAACAATCCCCTCCCAGATCACAGGGGCGAGGGGGTGAATGTGATAGAGATTGACGACGAATGGGATCCAAAAGGGTCAATTGGGCTTATTCGAGAAGGGGATGACCCAAAGAAACCTGCAGTCACTCTTACTCCTATTGTGGTACAGATACTAATGTGCCGGAGAATTTTGGCACATTTAATACCATATTGCTTAAACTATGACTCGTTTCAAGAGCATTTACTCTTATTAATCATAGAATTTTGGTATTTTGCAGTACACAAGGTGTAAACACTCGAGACCATGCAAAAGGGAGTTAAAGAAGAGAAAAGAGAAGGAAAATGGTCAAATGCGATCGCATATGCAACATGCGAATCGCATTTCAAGCCTAGGGGTCGCATACCGCAACAGAACGTTGAGTCAAAATTAAGGAGTGAAATGCGGTCAAATATGCGACCGCATATCCCAAATGCGAACCGCATTTGAATCGCATTTCTAGCTGATGCCTGAAGCCACACTGCAAATGCGACGCATGAATGCGATCGCATATCATCAATGCAGACCGCATGTCTCAAATGCGATAAATCTCTGGGACCTAGGGTTTTGATATGCGATGGAAGAAGCGAAGATGCGAATCGCATTCCTGTTATGCGACAAGAATGCGATCGCATATCGGCCAACAGGGGTGTTTTTGTCTGTTTTTCACCCGAATTTTCTACCCACTATAAAAGGATTTACTTGGGTGTTGTGGGTCATTCTTGTCCAAATTTTGAACAACATTCTCTCATTAAATATTCTTCACTTTTTGGAAGCATTAGAGCAAGCAAGTGGTGGTTTGTAAGCATTCATGACACTATTAAATACTTGTTTCTTTTGGTTATTTATGATGAGTAGCTAAGTTTAAACACTGAGGTTGTGGACCCTAAATGGGTGTTATGTATTTGGGTATTTGCCATTGAATATATGCATAATGGGTAGTTGATATGTGTTTACTCTTCGTCTTATATTTCTTGTTAATGGTTGCAAACATTAACTTATGCCATAATTTTATCTTAGCTTGGAAAAGCGGGTTAGAAGTGGTAAGAGTAAATACCAAAGACTCGAGGCGTTAAACCTCGTTTAATAGAATCACTTAGGAATAAGTTGGTTTTATTTGGCAAGACGTGATTCGGATTTATTGCAACTCTTTTACATTTGGAAAAATCATAAAGAGGAAATACTATCGTAGTATTGGAAAATCTAGGATAGTTATCTTAAGAATCATTTGCATATCAAGAACTTCCCATTAGAAATATATCATATTAATACCTACTTGCATTACACTCCATGAAAGGGGACACAACCTTGGTTAATTTACCCATATTAATTACAATCTAAATTAGTTTCCATTGTTACTACTCTTTCTTCAAAATAGTAAACTATTAATCACCCCCTTTTTGTTCACTAACGGAATAGAATTTCGATTAGAGTTAAGAACCACACTAACATAGTGATATTTTCACACCTATTACCTGTGGGATTCGGCCCCAACCTTGTTGGGTTATTATATTTGACTTTGACCGCTTTACACTATTTTAAAAGTGTAATTTGAGCGTATCAAATTTTGGTGCCGTTGCCGGGGAATACGGTTTTGAAATTACTATATAGTGTGCACTTTACTTTATATCTTTTTCTATTCCATCACACGTGCTCGCTTTGTTTGGTGTACTAGGTGAAAATGGCCGACGTTGATTATGATGAAGAGAAGAATCCTTTTGCCGACATCGAGGAATATATTGATGACACCAATGCTATTCTCCCTCCGCGGGTTGAAGCCTCTACATT